>JAPDSC010153016.1:60560-72589 GCA_026290005.1 Latrodectus geometricus
TGCATTTTTTCTCAACAATCATATATAAACTTATGTTCATTACATAGATCTGTGATAATTTTTGTATAATGTATTTGACGCAGAATATAAAGCTATACATTTAAAATGGATTTCATGCACCAAGTTAAAATTTCTTTGGTTTGCATAAAGAAACAAATTAAGTCAGCATCTATTGTGATAACATGAATTTATTCACGCTATTATAAACTGAGGAACAGAATTATTTTTATTTAATAAGCTACAAGTCTTAAATATTGAATACTATATCAATTAATATAATTAAACCATTAAAGTATGAATTAAACCATTAAAGTGTGAAGTATGCATATAAGTATGAAGTTTGTATAACTGTGCATAAAAACAAGGCAGAAAATATGATTGATGAATATTTTACTAATAAGGGAGAAATCTCTATCATATCATTTCAAAATATAATATGAGATAATGTCAAACGAAATCATAGCATATTAATATCTTAACATCAACATTAAATCATAACATACTGTAATTAATAAATAAACGATTAATTTGAATGACTAGAGATATTAGTCCTCTATACTATTTTGGCCATTCTTATAACACTTCCATTAACAAACACTTTACAAAAATTAAACTAAAGATTTGAATCTTTGTAATGTAGCAAATGATAAAGTATAAAAATGCTGTATATTCGTTATGTAATTAAATTTAGTTTTTTTTATTTAAGCCAAAAACAATAGATTTTTAAAACTGTTAAAGCTGAAAATTAATTTAGAAAATTTAATATATTTTAGGAAACTATTTTTAAATGGAGTAAACAATTTTTAAAAATTACACAGTTGATTTAAAAGCAATTATTTTGTAGATATATATACTTTTCTAGTATTGCCTGCAAATTAAAATGCATGCTGGTTTTGTATTAATTATCACCTGGCACATTGTACAATAATTTTTCATCGTAATTATAATTAAAAAGTTAATTCGGTTTAAAAGTAATTAATTTAAACAATTTTAAATTTAATGATTTAAAGATAAATGAATTAAATTTCTTAAAACAAGTAAATAAATAAAAATTGAACTTTTAATATATTATATTAGTTTAATAAATAGTTTTAATCTGATTTATGTAGAATAGTAGGCCTTACTGAAACTTAATCATCTTAAATTATTTTCATATCTAAACTTTCTTAAGAAGATCAAAAGTAAATGGATACAACTAAGTTGGCTTAGGTATTTAATTAATTAGCATATTATATGCTTAATAATAAGTATGCTAACTCTTTCAAAATAAGTACGTTTCCAACATAAAAAATTATAGAAATAATTTTATATATTATCTATTGAAATATCGTTTTTTTTTTTCAAATATAATTTAATTTTGGAAATATTCATCGAAGTATTTTATCATGGGATCATATTTTCAAAAGTAAATGCTGGAATAAAACAGAACTGTAGTCATTATTTTATGAGAAATTTCTAAACTTTTGTGTAGAATCCTTATAAATATTGATTTGAGTATATTTTTTAAAATACATTTCCTAATATTTGGCTAAAAGAGACCAAATAATGCACTTTTTTTCAGTTATTCAAAGTCGTTACAAAATAAAACATTTAAATAAATTGAATTCAATAAATACATATCTGTTGAAAATATTTCTCGTGTATAGCTAGAAGTATTTGATATAACTAGTAAAATCTCCTAGAGTAATATGAATTTTTTAGTTATATGTTCTTAAAATAGTTTTGATAGACGGTAGTTAGAATACATTTTTTTAAGCAATTTAAATTCAAGTCCCTACATTTTCTGATAAAACAAATATGTCAAAAAATTAGCTTGATAGTTTTGGTCTAAAAAATTTCATTCATAAAAAATGGAATACATTTTATATAAATAAGCAAAAGTTATCATGCATATAATTTATATGTGAATATTTAAAAAGTAAAGTTTTATTAATTAAAATAAGTAAAAAAATAAATTATTCTAGTATTTCATTTCTTAATTCATAAAAGAAAATTATTTCAAATTTTTATTTTACTTAATAAATATACATAACATTCGTAATATTAAGTTAAATATATAAAACAGAATTAACATAAATTATGATTCAATAAGTAAAAATTATTTCATTATATACAAAAATGAAACAAATGTACCTTTGATAATTATGATTTTTAAAATAAACTATAGTTAAAAAATAATTTATACATGCTATATAAAATGATAGCATTATAACTAAAACATCTTTCCCATTGCACGGGATTTAGTTTTTACAGCTTTTACTTTCGCAACGTTTCGGAAAATATAATAATAATATTAAGAAAATGGTACCAAATATATTTTTTTTTCTATCTAGGAAATTTTAGAATAAAACTTATTTGTACATTTTGCTCACATTTACAACAATTTATATACTTTACATGCATGAGTTATCTGCATAAATGCAAAGGTACAGCCCAGTCACAGTAAAAATCATTAAGTATTCGAAGTGATCTTTTGGACCAGTTATGAATTCAATAATTTTTTACGAATATTAGTTTGCAAATTTTAAAAGCATAATCTAAAACTGAATTTTTGAGTTGTGAATATATATTCTTCTACATATATATTTAAATGGTAATTTCATTTAAACTTTGAACTTGAGAACACTAGGAAAATAATGCTTAAAACAAAGTCGCAAATTAAGGCTTTTAGTAAAACGAATAGTTTTTAATTTAACTTTTTATAAATTCATTATATATTGTGTAACTAAATTTAAACGAGATTATTCGGGGAACAATATTTGGTTTATTTAAACTTAAAAGAGCTTAAATCAATAACTTTGAGAAAATTGTCAAAATATTATGTAACAAAAACTCTGGTCACAAAATGAATATTGAATTTCCCCTCATGAATGTCATTTTGGATGAGGCAATTAAATATAATATAAATATAAAAGTGATGAAGATTTAATACATGTTTTCTTTGAAAATCGTAATTGTGAGACAAGTTATTAAATTATTTTATGAATATTTAAGCATACATAATAAATTATAATTCACTTTTTGAAAATTATTTTGTTATTTGTAGAACATAAGAATCATGTTTTAGCAAAATGAATTTTAAAAGGATTCATTCTTAAAGAAGAAATTTTAACAAAATTTCTCTTACAAATCCTGATAATTCACTAATTAATGTGTTATAAAATAAGATTTAATAACTGAACAGTACAAAAAAATTTTGTCAAATACATTATGTAATAATACAATAGTAACATTTTATACTATCTCTTTTCGAATAGATTTGTTGAATTTTCAAGAATCATATGACAGGTAAATATATGTTCAAAACTCTTTTGTAATAAATGTCTGTAAAATATATATACTCAGGAACACTGAAAGTAGCACATTAAGAAATAAGAAACGAACAAACAGGAAACTTTGTAAATAAGTACAATGAGACCCAATATGCAAGTGATCCAAGTTTTATGCCAATACCACACAAACGGTAGTCGCTCTGAAATCAGGAATTTTGCCCTATAAAAACAGGTGTAGAGTTGAAAATTCAGAAACATGATGATCCCATGACATCACTAGAAGGACTTTAGTTAGCGAAGAATGTCAGGGAGACGTGTTAAAGGATATTTCACACAGTTAAGACAGTTTACGAGTGATCAGATGCTTGAAAACCGCAGACTGGCCGACGTGCAGTGTTGCTCGCCAGGTTGATCATTCGGAGTGTGCCTTCAAAGCATATTGGGAGCAGTGCACATGAGATGGTACTTACGTGCAGCGTATCGGGTCTGGGGTAAACAGGAAAAAATAAAGAAAGTGGCTCTAAGGATTATGTGGCAAGCGTGTGATGGATCCCCTAGTTACTCATTCCACTACACAAGCAGACTGACACTACACAAGCACACTACACAAGCAACTGACACCGTTACAACTGCAAAGGTGTCAGTTGTTCCTCAAACCACCTTGCGCAAGCAAATATGGGATCCATGCTCCCGCTTAGTGCATTTCCTTTAACACCATAACATCAGTGATAAGGTCTACAATGGTGGCAAGCACGAGCAACGTGGAATTCCACAGATTGGTAAAACGTTTTACGTAATGAATTGCGATTTGCTTTAAAGATAATTGATAACCATGTATGGGCTTAGAGGTGCCTGGGGGACGATACACTTCTAGCCACTTTGTCGCGTGACACATTGCCAGAACAGCAGGAGTAATAGTTCAGGGGCCATAATCTATGATAAGGGGTTCATACTAGCTGTGGTACATGAAAAAACAGCGCTATGTTGATGATATTATTTATTCCTACTTGGGATCTTCCTTAAATGGTCTTCCAGGAATAATTTTCCAGAAAGATAATGTTCCTCCGTACTCATCACAAATTACTCAAGACTTCCTATGCAATGGCCTGACTTATTTATGAACAACCCGCACAAGGACTTATACCCAATAGAGCGTGTTTGGGACCCGTTGAAGCGATAAATGCCACCGTGTCTCTCTGTTGATTCCTGTCTGATTTGTCTGATAGGTTTGGACACATAAAAAATCAGACTTCCAATTAACTCGATACCAGACCATGTGGTGACATGTATTGCAGTAGGTAGAGATCCAATGCAATATTGAGGTTACACTGTTTTTATCTAAATATACACGCTGTATTTTTTTAACTGTTTTGATTTTGGTATCAAATGAATCCCACATCTGCATCAATATGTGTATTAAATTTCATTTCAAACCCATGCTCCTTTCTTGGTGCTCTGAGTATATATATATATATATATATATATATATATATATATATATATATTAAGATGTATTATATGTTATACCTAAGTTTAAAGTAATAAACTGCAATAATATCATATTTGGAATATAACTACAAACGATTTCATAAAACAAATTTATCCTTTGAAATTCAGAATACATTTTATAAGGTTAGCTTAAATATAAAAAATAGTTTATATTTAAAATAACATCATGTAAGATATATCATATACCATTCATACAAAATAAATTAAATATTAAAATATATATGAAAAATTAATAACTTTTTACCTAAACTCTCCAAACTAATTCTTTATGATTTGCATAATTTTAACAATAAGAAACACTTTTACAATAGCAAAATTTACGATCAAAAATTAAATGTGTGATTGGTTTTATAGTTTTCCGTAAAAATAGGGCTCTGACTTTGATTTTGTATTATATTGAAATAACTTGGTGAAAGACAAAATTTTAATATAAAAATTAATAATTGGATTTTTCATTTATATAGTTCCTAAGTTTGAATACTTCCGACTCAAAAAATTGAAAATTGTCTAGCATATATTTGAACAATTAAATTAGTTGAATTTCAACATTCTTAATATACATAAAAAGAAAAATTTCCTTAAAATTTAATTAAAGAAAAGAAAATTTATGTCAAAAATCTGAATGTATAATTTCTTCATAAATTTGCCCATGAATGATTTATTCATAGTCTTAAATGTACAGTTTTAATTCAAAAAACAGAATTCATGCGTAATTGATAAACAAGGCAAAAGTTCTAAATTTTTGTGATAAAAATTCAATACGTTAACTATTTATGAAAATTGTTCATGAGTTCCTCTTTACTTTATTCAAAATGAATATTTCTTATTCTATTTGAAAATAAGGAAAAATATTTTAACAAATTTCTCTGTCATATTAAACTAAATAGAAGGTTAAATTAAATATATCGATTTCTGATTTCCCATATTCATAATCAAACGATTATGGTTCATAAGAAAAGATGATTTTTAAAGGGTAACTAATTAAAATGATTTCCTCCCAAAAATTTAGAATTTGTATTATCATAGTTAAGGTTTGATTATAATAAGTGTTGATTTTAGTATTAAAGTTCTTACGAATGCAGTAACGACAATTTTAAGTAAAGTAAGTTTTTCGGTCTGGAAAGATAAATATTTGAGTTTAAGCCGCTCAAAACAAACATTATTGAATATTTGCTTTTTTCCAAGTTCGTAGTATAAAAACAAAATTAAATTGCAAAGAGAAATATGTCTAAGGTGAACAGGTGAATGTAAAAAGAGAAATTTTAATTAAAAGAGAATTTATTTATTTTCAACATGTGTGAGGCGTTTTATTCACTTGTTATTAAAAACAGAATAAAATTGTATTAAAAAAATTTACATATTGCTTATGAGTATTAAATATTTTTATGATATCTATTAATATATCTGATGAATAGTTGGTATAAAAGTAAAAAAACTATCATACATTTTAAAATTTATTCTGACATGAGAAAATATAATCTTACTACTAAAAAAATGTTTTCAGATGTATACATGTGTTTTTTTATGTACATAACACTCAGGAACATTGTAAATAGCACACCAAGAAGGAAAAAAAAAGGTAAAAGCAAGAAACTTTTTAATTTTTTTTTATTTCTAATGGCGAGCACCCTTGAGCAATTAAGCACATTAGAATATTTGTCGCAACTGCTACTCATTCTATCGTTACCCGGTAGGTATCTGTGAACCAAGTCACGAAGGTACGTGTAGCATCGCCTACGCCACACCACCCCAAACCCCTTTATAGAGCTGGCCACATTCATCTATCATCTGAGGAAAGGGCAAGAAACACAGAGAGAAAAAGTACAAGCATGACCGAGCTGGAATTCGAACCCAGGTCCTCCCCATCCGTAGTCAGTTACGTTAACCTCAAGACAGGTTGGGCGGCACTTTTTAAATGCATACAATGAGATCCGATTTACATATGAGCCAAGATTGGTGGCAATTCGCATAACCACACAATCAGCAGTGGCTTTGAAATCAGGAATTTGGTACTATAGAAACAAGTGCAGAGTTGAAGATTCAGAAAAGTGACGAATTCCTGGCGAAACTAGAACTTAAGTTAGCATAAAATGTCAGGGAAACCTGTAAGAAGACATTTTGAGATGGAGCTCATCATTTGCTTTATAACCGCAGGCTAGCCGACGTGCTGTGTTGCACTCCAAGTTGATGGTTCGGAGTGTGCTGTCATAACATGTTGAGAGGAATCCACGTGAGATGTAACCTACGTTCTGCGTATCCGGTTTGAGACAACCAGAAAAAAAGGAAAGGGGATTAAAGGATCGTGTGGGAAACGTATGAAGGATCTCCGAGTGATTCGTTCCACTACACACGCAGATGTTTCCCAGTTGTTCCTCAAACCATTTTCAGACGCCTTGCGGAAGCAAATATGGGATCCAAGCGCCCGTTTAATGCACTGCCTTTAACCATGTAACATTGGTGACTCCGTTTACAATGGTGGCAAACCCGAGCAGCATGGAATGCCATAGATTGTCAAAACGTGTTCAGTGATGAATCCCGATTCGTTTCGGGAACAATTGATAACCATGTACGGGTTTGGATGTCCCTTGAGGACGATAAACTTCCAGCCATGTCGTGCTACACATTGCCAGTGCATTAGGGGTAAGGGTTCAAGGATAAGAGTTCATAAACGTACATACAACTATATACCAATAAATGTTTGGACATCTGATAAAAAATACAAACCAATTTATTCGTATTGAACAGTCGTTAAAAAAATTATGTTTGTAAAGCCTCCACGTAAAAAAATTATTGCTTTTACCCTCTGCCATTTGCTTTATATTATATATTGGCTGAAAGTGGTATATTCTTTTACTCAGTTTGAAGAATACATGTAAGTAATTTCATTTATTTTACATTGCTGCTCTCACTGTTGCTTGAGATCTAAATAATCTAGCGCATGATGTGGTCAGTTCGATCACCGGACTTTAACCCAATCGAGCATGATTTGAAAGTTGATCTGATCTCAATTCCTAAGACCCTAAACACGTTTTCAACTGTTTTGGAAGAACAATAGCTTGCACTTATTGCACAATTATTAGACCGCATAATTGAGAGCACACACATCGCTACAAGTGATGTCTGGAATCTCGGAGGAATCATACACCATATTAAAAATACTTTTCGTATACCAAACTTTCACCTCCCATTTGTTCATTGTACATATATGTTAATTTTTTTTGACATAATAATGACTGGTGAATTCTTTTTATGTTATTTTGTATCTTCTTGTGTTAATTTTGTGGCTTTTCTTTAATTTATAATAACCAGTGTAGCTTTCCCAATCTGAATTAAAAATGTTTTAGCATTGATAAATTTTGGACATTTATTTAAGTTGCTATCGATATCATTTCTCATTATGACATTAAAGCTTTTATTATTTTACAATCAAATTAAAACTGCAAAATCCAGTCAAATTAGTCATACATTGACAAACAAACCAAATTAAATTTGAAAAAGACAAAAATATAAGAAACTATATGGGTAGGCACGTTCTGATTATTAATTCTTATTAACAATAACTGTACAAATATAAATGTGTTACTTCTCTCTCTCTCTCTCTCTCTCTCTCTCTCTCTCTCTCTCTCTCTCTCGCATATGTTTTATAATATCACTCTTGTGTTCTCTACACCATCATTTTAATCTAAATTTCAAATTCTAGTGATATATATAAGTTTTGTAGCTTAGTGTTTTTCCTAATTTTGCACCAAATATTACATATTCGCATTCATTGTCATTACACTTGTTAAATATTTTTTCCTCCAAATATCATTTCAACAAGCGTGAAATTAGGAAGTCCAGATCAGTAATTGTATAAGTTTGCTAAAATTTCTGTAAGAATTATTTTTTTTTATATTCAGACCTTCTACATACATATCCGTGTACAATATATATACATATGCTTAAATTTACCCCCATATATACATAAATAGATAGATGTAGAGATTAAGATATATTTCTATTTATTAAAGTAGCTCCTTTAGAAAAGCAACATGTCACGCAAGTGTAAAATTTATATTTTTGATAGAATCGTGTACAAAACTTGGTTTTTATACAATAATTCATCGGTAAAAACAGAAAATAATGATAGCCCTAATGATGTTTATAAAAAAGAAATTTTTTATATAATGACTCCTAAAAATTCATTTCAGCTCATTCGTTAAAGAAATTACATATATAACTTTGATCATGATCAAATTTTATCCTTATCATATTCCAGTTTTTTATACTACAGTTTTGTTTTACATAACTGTGTTATAAAAAACTGGAATACATATTAGCTGAAATATCATGTTTTAGACGTAAGTTTAAATACCATGATTGTCATTAGAATATAGAATGGGTATGTTTATGAAAGTCATAAATATACTTCCCAGTATCTAATCACATTCCTATTATTGAAACCATAAGAAACAGTGACCCATGTAACATAGAAATACACCAATCGCATGATTAATTCTAAATCAAAAAGAATTTTCACTTTTAATGGAAAAAATATTTGAAGAAAGCCAAGTGAATTTTTGTAACAGTATGGATTTAAAGATTGTTTCTGTGGTTCTATTTATCCATAATACTATATTATAATCAGAGTGTTCAATCGTGGGATTAAAGACAATATAAAATGCGGAATGGTTATGACGTCATCTTTGCAAAAGAACCCAATTTTTTACACTCTTTCATGAAGTCAGTGTCCACTTTTTGTGGTATCAAAGAAAACACTTTCTTTTAGCATTCGATAAGGCAAACACGTATATCCTAGAATGGCTGTATTTGTTGTTCTTGAATATATGTCTCCATTACTTCTGGTTCATCTTGAAAATGTCATGTTGAAAAGCAGACGTTAATTTTCAGATTCAATATCAATTAATTGAAAGTTAAGTATTTTACTCAAATTTCTATTAATTATAGAAATTGCACGTATGAGGAATATATATTCCTTTCAATATATATTCCTCTACGTGCCTAACCAAATTACATACATGACATGTTAGTTCTGGCAAACACGTATTCTTTATTTCTAATAAATTAAAAATATCTGATTAATAATTATGGAAAAACTTTTGCAAGACACTATTCATTAATTACTGATGTCGACAAACTACTAACTTAGTATTGAAGCTTCGTAGAATGCTGTAACAGCAAATGCTCTCCAAACGCTTTTTAAAACGATGATAAATAATATATAAGTTCTCTTAATATTTCTAGAAAATTTGAGCTGGGTAATATCTTCTCAGAAATTATTCCTCCAAATTTATATTTTATAGATTTTCCCAGGGACGGCCTGCAGGACTTTATGGGAAATTTCCACTTGAAACTTTCTATACCAGTCACCTAGATGTCTTCTATCATCATTAAACTGATAATACCATAAATATATATAAAGATGACAGAAGACTAATTGTGTGAGTGATCAAGCTGGTAGTGACATCTACATTCAGAAACAGAGGGATAATTTGTCCATCTATGGTATGTAGGCAAAGATCCGAGGCTACACTTAATCATGACAGAGCCTCTTGAACACCAATTTCCAGACTGCCAAGTGGTCATGTTAAAAGTCTCATTTTCATTGGCAAAAATATCTTTGCAGTCTGCTTAAAATATCAAGCTCAGCAAGCTTCCATAGAACACATTATAGACTGCTTTGGTCTTTCCAGGTAGGAAATATATTAGTCCCTCCTTCTTTTCCTTGACTTCTTTAGGGTCAGAAGACCGATGTATTTTGTTTGATTTCGTCAGGTAGCTAGAGGGTAAGTCACGACGTCATCCAACTGTTGAAGATCATTCCTTTGTACTCAGATTAAACATAATGGAATGAATGGAACAAGACAAAAACAAACCTTGCTTTACAAGTACTTAGAGACTTACAATCATAGAAATTCTGAAGTCGTATTTTGTATCCATTATACTGTTTTGCTGATTTAAAAATTTTGAGAGCTGCTTGAAAATAGCCAGGCTTATTTACTTTATCTGGATTTACTATTTAAGTGAAATGATAAAGAACAGCAATATCAAATCAAAATGCAGAAATAGCATCACATGGGATAAAGTACTTTTTTAATAAGCACTTACATGAATGTAAAAAATCATAAAATTGCAGAATAATAAACCAATTTATGGTGTAATAAGGTTTTGCTTTTTGGATCAACGAGTAGAATTTTGAGTAATCAAAATGTCAAGTTACTAAAACATTTTCTATGTGATTTCGCACTTCTCACTTATATTGCCTTATGATCAATTTTCAATTCTTTATAAGATGAGCAAGAAACATCGTCTATTCAAAGCATTTATTTATGCTATTATGTTAACCATTTCAATTTTTTAGCATCCATTCCAATTAAAAGTGAAACCAATTTCTTATTCATTATTAAAAGCTTGGAACACATAAAAAATATATTTGGTCTTAAATAATCTCAATGTTTGCTAATTATTGATTAGTAGTTTATTCAAGAAGTTATATATGACTTCTAATAAATAATGACACTGAATGTTAGAGTGAGATATGCTCTAGTATCTGAGCTCTGCTTACTCTATTTTTAGACTATTACCATGGAATCATATTTATATAATTTAAAACATACAAGTTAATAAAACTCTTCAATTTAAGATATTATGTGGTTAAAAATTTCAATTAAAATATTTATCTAATTTATGATGATTGTTTGCGAACCAATAGTTAAATATATGAAAGGACAAACATCATATATAATTGACAAACTAGAAAAAAAATTTATTTCCACGTGTTCAAAGACTATATATGTAATCTTGAACCAAAGTAATATAAATAATTTCTTCTTGGGTACTTTTATGGAATAATTTACTAAATCAAAATTAATAAAAGTTAATATTAAAATAGTATCAATTTGCTTATATTTTATTAACCTGAAAATTCTATGATACACTTATTAACTAAGTATTTTACGCACTAAGAACTTAATGAATAATTTAATATAAGCACCGATTTGAATGTTTTAATCATTCCATTGTTAATATATTTTGTGATTCTCGATTATGATTATTACACCATAACATCAATTTGCTTCTTTTTAATTTTAATTAAAATTTTAATTTAAATTTAATTAAAAACGTAAATTTAATATAAGCAATTTTAATTATTTTAATCATTAAATGTTAAAACTTTTTCAAAAAATGCATGCACTGAGTCTGTGTGTGTGTGTGTGTGTGTGTGTGTGTGTGTGTGTGTGTGTGTGT
>JAPDSC010153016.1:77589-101613 GCA_026290005.1 Latrodectus geometricus
TTATACTTAAGAATTATTTAAAATTATAATGTTTTTATTTTAAAATATATTACATTAAAATAAAATAAATATTTTTACTAAATTCTCTTTTATAAATATTAAGAAAGGTATAAATTTTTTAGTATAAAGATATTTAAGATAATTAAAATGAATATTAAGATACATTTCTGAGTATTGATTACTATAATAAGCAATGAAATCTTTAAGCTACATAAATAGAAAGTCCAAATAAGTGATTGAGGTTTATTATAGGAATGTTATTCAAACAGCATATTCCAAATGTAACATTTTTTTGAGGAAAACCCTATTAACAGAGAAGATTCTTTTAAAAATTATAATTATTTTGCTTAGAGTTATATGTAAATAGGAAGCACATATTTATAGAAGTAACTACATTAGAAATATATTAAAATTATTAAGGTTTTACACATAATCAAATATTTTTAAGTTCCTGGGGTTATATTTATAATTTTGTAAGCTGTAGAAGAAACATTTTCGAATAAATAGAATAATAGGAAAATGTACATAAAATTTGCACCTTGAATACCAGTTGCAAATATGACTGCCTTCATAAAATAATTGACACAATTTATGTTCAATTTTACTTAGGAAATATAAATTGTTATCAATTGTGAAAATACATTTAGAATTAAAATAGAATAATTTAATTTTATAAATAGTTAAAACTCACTACATTCTTAACAAGAAATAATATGAGGAATTAACTTTAATTATATAGAATATTTCATTCAGTAATCACTCTTACAATCTATATAAACTAATTTCTAATGTATCTACAAACATTGTATACCAAATATGTTTAATATTATTAATTTTATTTCAAGTTATTTTCACCATTTCAGAAAGAAGCAATTTAGTAATCAGTTGAAAAGTAATCAATTTAGAAAAATAATTAATTAGACCTAAGTAAGTTAGTTCTTTATAAAACAGAAAATATAGCTTATTTTTTTTTGGTTTCAATATTACTAAGTTGTATGTTATGTGGTTTAGCTGTCAATTATGTAACAATTATGTGTATTTGTTCAATAATAAGAATTCCTATTCTATATACACTTTAGGAAGCCAACATTTTTTTGTTTCTGTATAGGTATAAAATGCACTTGGAGTATAAGTTTTATAAATATCCATAAACATATAAAGTTAATGTTTGTCCAATGACAAAGAGTTTGGATATTTAAAAATTGGGTGAAAGAATAAAAATATAGCTTTTCAAACATTTCATTGAAAAACAAGAAATAGGAATTTTCTAAGCGCAATATTTCAATTATAAGGATTGTAAGCTTCCGATAAACTGATTTAAAACTATCATAATTCATTCTTATTTTCGATGAACCAGAATGATTCTAATAAATAGTCGTGGGGAAGAACAAATATTCTATTACCTGTCTAACATCATGTGATCATCTCGAGTCACCAACGTAAATCTATGTTCACTACAATGTCTGTTTGACATATATGGTAGTCGATGCATACCTTATTGTGCTTCTATCTTCAATATATTATCTTAATAGCATAGAAGATAAGAGGGTTCCCTACCGAGACGTCCTAATCCATGAGTAGGCTCCTCTTGCTTTCCGGACAAGTAGGGGGCTGCTTCTATACGAGAATAGATGCAAGGATGCAGAAACAAGAGATCCGTGTCCATAATGACAACGGATTACCTACCCATTGCTCACTGCTTGTCACTTTGTATCGTAGATATATATGAAGAGAGACGCCAACTTAACCACCGAGAAACCACGGGTGGAAAAGAGTTCAAGTAAACAACTCGAAGAAAAAGAAAATATCATTCTGTTCTTATAACAAGTTCAGTTATTTACTTCAGAATAGAATTTATTATATATATTGCATTAAACATAGTTATCAAAGAGTATCATATTAATTAAATAATTAATTTCTGTAATTCTTAATCTATTTGAATGTTTTGTTTTCTTTTTTATAATTTTGAAATTAATTTTGCTATTTCTTTATTAAAAATGCTTGTTCTATTTAACATTATTAGTTGTTATTGAATATATTTTGCGAATTATAAAATTTAAATTTATAAAACATTTTAGTGTATGTTCATCAGCATTCTGTAGACCTTTTTGTTTCTGTAAATATAATTCCAAGAAATTTGTGAATTTTTTATCAGACTTTAATCACTAATAACTTGTTGTTTTATTCACTATGATATTCGTAATTATTAATCTATCGAACTTCACATGGGAGAAAATTCCCGAGAAGTACTGGATTTGTTAAAGAACTAAACAATTTTGGAAGCTGTGTTGACAGACTCTAGAAAAATGTTATAAAAATTATTTTAAATTAATCCCCAAGGCACAAGACCCCAAAAATGGCTTATCCTAAGGAGTAAATAAATGAACAAATTTACAGATGTATATTAATATTTTTGCTATACAAAATACGAAGCTGTTGTAATTCATATTCAAATATGATAGCTTAAAAAATATAATATTATTAAGCTATCCTATTTTTAACAATATACGTGTATAGTAAGAATAAACAGAAAACTATCTCGATACTTAGAAATTACTATTATAAATAATCTTTAAAAGTTAAAAACTATTACTCATTAAAACAAATAAAAAAGAAGTAGTAAAATATTTCAGATTTTTATATCGATTCTGCATCATTACTGACTATTTTAATGCAGAAATTAAAATAAAGAAAAAAATTTGCTTGATATTATAATTTAATATTTCTTATTTCCACTGAAAAATTAATTTTAATTTTTAATATGCTTAATATAATTTTAAAAAATCAAAATATTTTTGAGCGAGAAATTTTTATTATACAAAATTAAATGTATAATTAACTCAGATATAATAGCAAACTCATGCAAGTTGCTAATCATTCAAATTACAATAAAGAATTTTAATAATGATTTCTAATATTAGATAATATGGGAGGGTGTTGGTAAATATTTCATTGTAACCCTAGAATAAATATTAATTGTTGATCAATCTTAATATTGAGCAAAATGGAAAACATGATTTCTTATATATCAATATCATTCTCACACATCAAAAAATACTGTTTGGTATTTAATAATTTAAAATTTCATTACTAGTGCAATTTGCATGTGATAAATTTCACACTGGATATGTATAAAATAACACTTATATACAAATTTCATAAAATGTAAAATTTAATGTGTAAAAATTTCATACGTTTTAAGAATGAAAGTTATCAAACTTGAATACATATTATGTAAATACAAAACATGTTATATGATTGTATAATGCATTCAATATTTAACTGAATTTTATTTAGTTTATCACAACATTTTTCCGGTTGGCATCAACTCAAACTATTTTATGCTGCAGCAAGTGTAATCAATAATAAGTTTAATTAATTATGAACATTTTATGCAAATAAATTAAATAAATGTATTGTTTTAAATTCTGAAGCAAATTATGGTCTAGTATTAAGATTTAACTCTTCAAATTATTGCTTGTTCAATTTTAAACACTGTTGAATATTGACAGAAATATGTTAAGTGTTGGCCTCCATTAATATACTACTAATTAAATATTTCTCAAAAATAGTATTCAAAAATACTTCTCAAAACACCTTGACTTAAAAGTGGAGCCATTCTTTTTGAAGTGGATGATTCTTAGTTGTGTCCGAGCAAATGTGGAATGAATGTGATTCTTATTTTTTCCAAACACATCTGACGGAAAGATTGCTTAAGACTTTTTCAAATTTCCACCTTTGCAACACGACATGCATGTTTTTCACGAATTAAATTCTTAAATAAAAACTGCTCGAAACTAAGGAAACTAGACATGTTCAAATGACTTTCAAGATCCTTCACATGATGCTTTGTCCACAATACAATCTCTTATGTACTTTTTTGGGGTCCTTAATCATGGTAATTTAAAAAACAGTATCTACTATTTAAGAAAAGCGTTTCTGAAAATTAAGATGTAATTGACTTTTTAAATGCCGTCCAATGTTGTGCTACATAAGATATTGCTTCAAATTCTCAAGAGCTGCTACACATTAAAAAAAATCTGTATTTCAGTAATGCTTTCTATCAATCATAAAAATATAGTAAACTCAGATCTTGGATCCAGACACAAGCATGAATCAAAATACTTCTTACTCATTAAATTCTGATTGATCAGGTGAATTTGGTATGTATATTTTAAGAATTACTCAATAACTAAGTTAATTCTTAGAATTTAGTTAATCCTCAAAATATATTTCATTGATCATTTATAATTTAATATGTGAAGTAAATTGAAATTGCAGAGATTATAATTTGTAGTTAAATTATGCATTTCAAAACTCTAAATAAGAGGAAAATACATGATGATGAAGTAGTTTATTTTTATACTATTTTTGCAAACGAAACAGTAATATTTTTGTTCAAAAGCACTTTTTCATCCATGGTAATAAAAATTACCTTAGTTTTGTTTTCCGAACACTTACGACAATCATTGACTGAAATCTGCAAATTCCAGCACGGTGATTTCAGCTTGCACATTTTTTCATCTACAACTTGCACATTTATACAATCAAGCAGACCATGAAACAGATAAAAATGAATAAGAGTTACCAAAAGACTTGACTAGTAGTATACTTGACTAGACTAGAGTTACCGAAAGACCTGACTAGTAGACTTGACTAGTAGCTCGTCATTATGGCAACAATTACCTCTTTGCTAGGTATTTTAAATTTTGTATTATTCTTCAGTCAAAGCTATATTTATGAATTATTAAGAAAATAATTGGATAGGAAATATGATTATATATAATTAACACTTTTTATCATTTGAATTATATTTATCAACATACTTTGTACCAGAGAGAAAATAAATTATATATCATACAAGAGCAGTATTTTCTTTATGAAAGTATTCATAGATAACTTATAGAAAAATCTGCTTTTTTAATTTAATTTGAAACATATGTTTGGTAAAATTAATTATTACGACAAAAATATGAGGAACATAGTTATTTTGTTATTGGAATATAAATGCAGCATTCTATTAATCATATCCTCCCATTTTGAATTAGCTTTCAAGTGAACAACAATAGCTATGGCAGGGATTCTTTTATGAGAACGCCGTTGTCGCCAAGCAAAGGTTACATTGACCTAGCTTTTATTTATTTATTTTCTACTCGTTCTCACTTCTTACTTGAGGGCGTTAGTGGTGGGGGCAAAAATATCATTTTTATTCAGAGTATAAAACAGCTCTACATCATTTTTCGCTCAATTTTCTGGCCACGTTTCAAGAAAGAGTTTCGATACTCTTGTCCGAGAAAAACCCAGTGAAATATTAGATTCCAACAGTAATATTATAAGTTTCCTTTTCACCGCGTCCACCCTTATCGTAAATCTACTACTCATCGACCCATTCTGGATTAAACATATGGTGGATGCAGGCTCTTGTTCAGCATGATTCTAAAACTGCACAACTTGCAATTATTATTTATTTTGCACTTGAAATATATAATAATAAACATTTTAATAATATTAAGATTTTTATCTAAATTAAAAAAGATAAATTATTTCATTTTTTATATTTTTATAAAAAATTTTATTATTCTAAAAATTTTTTTTCATATGTTAAAAATTTAAAAATAATGAAAAATTATAAATCCATAAATATTACAAATTTTAATATAAAATTTGAAATTTTATATGTATTTATATTCAAACTAATATATTTGTAATTAGAATACTAATATCACATTTTTTTATTTAAAGTTAATTGATGGCATTAAAATGAGACTTTTATATTTGATAATAAAACTGCATATTGCAAAATTAATAATATATATGAATTTTATTTTCATTTAAAATAACCAGAGAATAAACAGGAAACTTTTTAAGCGGAGACCAACATTTTAACTCATTCTTAAAATATTTCAAACTATGACGAAAATTTGGAAAATGAATTAGTTCCTTGTAAACTTTAAAAAAAAATCAATTAATTGAAAAAAATTAAGAGAGACTTAAAAACTGTAAACAAACTACTAAAATGTTTTGTTTCATGAATCAGTTTTCCCATTTAATGATAGTGATCTCTTGGTTTTCTAACCCATTTCTTTTTTATCTTTTTTATCGCGATTTAATGATATTTTTGTAATTTAAGCGTTTTTATGCAAGAAATTGTTTCGCAAACAGAACTATGTGGATTATTTAACTTTCAAAAGTCGGAAAAATGATAATAATTCAAATCTATAGAAAAAGGAATGTAGGAAGGGACTGGTGAAATGCGTTCATACATATCATTTTAAATTATTTGCTATTAAAATATAATAAGTTATTTAATTTATTAATTTAATGTTAATTAAATCAAATGTAATAAGCCAAAGTTTTTTTATAGCTTTACTATAAAACATTAATTTATAAAAATAAAAAAATGATATATTTTTCTATCTATTTAAATTAGTAAACCATACTGGATTAATTCTAAAATATATCACCAAAAATACCATTATTATTTGTATCTGCTTAAATATTCATGCGTGAAATATTAACGAAGATAAAAAAGACATTCATATTATTCTTCTACTTGACAGAAATGGAAAAATAAAACGAATGTTCTATTCCAAGAATTAGAAGATTTTGTTAAAATCTTATAATTCTTGGATTGATTAAATTGACATTTGTGTTTTATTTTAATATAAACTTATGATATTTGCTGAAATCAACAAAATCCAAGTTTTTATGATTGGAGGACGAAGTTATTTTTAAAAATTGTTAAGCAAATTATTGCTTTGATTGAATAATGAATTTGATTTTTTCATCAGAGGAGTAGAAAAATAGCAGCGGGAATAAAATAAGTAAATGTAATATTTTCACCTATTACTAAATATTTTTAAATACTTAAATAAATACCTGCTAATATAAGTTATTTTCTATTATTTCAGACATTTAAACAAATATTAATTTTTTTTCTAACGTTTCCATACTTATCGAATTTCATCCTGATCGATATTCGATGGATTTTTGGAACAGATCGTTAATGAATCGTTGAAAATTTTTGCAATTGTGGCATCCAGTGAATGTGACTTTGTCGATAAAAAAATGTTGGATCGTCGTAATTTAGAATCAGAGGCCAAATAGAAGATATCTAGACAGCCTGCCACTGCAGTTGTGTCATTCCTCATAAAGGACATTGTGAACATGACCTATTTTACCTTCTCCTTTGCTATTAGTAAACATGACGCATCTTTAATTAGATTGGTAACTATTTTTCAGTAATACGAGTGATGACAATACCATTCCGAAAAGGCAACCACTGTGATTATAAAAACCAAAAGTAAATCTTTCAATATCAAATTCAATAAAAATTCACAAAATTTTAGGAATTCTTTCATAAATTATACATAACTGAATATTATTTATAAAATAGATATATTCTCATAAGAAGGAAGAGAAAAAGTCACATATTTTATAATTTAGTTTAATTTAAAATAAAAAAAAGCATTTGAAAGCTTATAAATTTACATTTATTTGAAAAAGGACTCAAGTATGACAATATTCAGCATAAAATAATTCTTGAGCAAAAAAACATTTTACTCTCATAAAAGGAAATAATGTTTACTTGAACTTAAAACTATTTTAGCCTATTATAAGAAATCAAATAAGGAAATTGTTTAATCATTTAAAAATGACTAAAAGTATATAATTTTGTGTTAGTTTGTGCCATCACCTGTTGTAACTAAACCTTGGAAAAATCATAAAAATAAAAGTGATTTCAAATGAATATAAACATTAATTTTTTAATAATGTATACTCATAATACTATAAAAATATAAAGCAAAACTTTAATTTAATCTAGTTGTCGGATAAATAAAATTTATGTGAAATATTTAAGTTATATGTATATATTCAACATATAAATTTTTATTTTATTTTAAAATCTTTAAAATATCACATTGGGATATAAATAACAAGCATATTTTACTGAAAGCTTATATGCTTCCTCTTAATACCAAAGTCAACAAAAAATATCTTCGCTTCTGATATGTATAAACATTTTATTTTTTATTTTACACACGAGGTATTTTAAGTATTTCTCGTTTAAAAATCAAGTCGTAGGAATCACTCAAACGCAGTTGATCCTCTCTTTTTTTCACTACAACAAATTCAAAATCGTCTGATTTGTTAGCTGTGAGAGGGTATTTGGAAGTTCATTTGATATCGGAGACTTTCTGGAAGAAAACGAGGCTCCAGAAAAGGCACCCAGCTTTCGAGAAGAAATAAATAAAAAAGAAAAGAAAATGTAACTTCAAAAAGAGGATTCGTTGCCATAAACATGGTGCAAAATTGATCATAAATATGCACACGTCTCCGAGTTTTAGCTTCATTCTTTCTATTCGGAGAAGAGATCTGGCAACAACAGTGTCTCCTCATTTGTTCTCTTAAAGATATCTCGTTGAAGATCTCTTGAAATGGAAAGTTCTTTCCCTCTTATTAAAGTTCTTCCGAGAAAGTTTTTTTCTACTGTATTTTTTTCTGAACAATTTTTTCATTCGAATAACATGTCGAGGTATCAAAAGAAAAATTGCTTTTTGGATGATATCTGGTATTTTATGGTCAAATACTACGATAAATTTTCATCTGGTAGGCAGATTTTCTTTTGAATTTTCTTCAGATAACTATTTTGTTCTAAAAGGAATAGGAACTTAAAATTAAAAACAAAAAATATTTTTCTAATTGTCTTCTTCATTTCAAATTTCTCTTAACACGCATTTCCAACCTAATTTGTGAAACGATTTTTTAAATACGAATAGAGCTACTACTTCTAGTTTACTTAATTTAGTTCTTAAAAAATGTGACTTACAGAATAATGAAAGCTACCATATATGTAAGTATAAAAAAAACACTATTTCATTCAATACGTTATGCATTAGGCTGTAACATTAATCACAAGATTCAAAATTAATGTTAAGTAAAATATTTCTGTAAGTTTTTTCTCATAAGTATGACTTTTTTAATAAATTGTATTAAAAGTTTTGTACGTATTATTACTGTTTAACTATAATTGTTATTAATTTTAAATTATAATTTAACATTAAGTTAATCTATGTATTTTTTCATCAGGTTTGGTTAAATGAAATACTTACAGATCCATCTTAAATCCAATTAAATAATTTATTCATATATTACACATCAATAGACTATTTTTACATGTCAGTAGTTAGAATTATTATGTGTCTATTTATCATTATTACCTTTAATTGTTCGTTTTAAAAACAGTTTTCTTAATTATTTAAATAAAAAGGACAAGTTTTCTGCATACTTCAAGTTCAATTTATATAAAATTTTAATTTTTATTTACATTATTCAAATTTTCTAAAAAGGTTTTTTTTCTGCAGAAATAAAAAATAATTGATTAAACAAATGCTTTTATACAAAATAAAATCTTCTTTAATTTTGAAATTAGAATTTTAAAACAATTGTTTTAAAAGCAAATAAAGGCTTCTGCATAACCCTTTTTCTTAATTTAAATTCTTCTCTTAATTAAAGTTAAATTTTTAAAAAAGTTATTTGATAAGCACTTTATCTGAATAAATATTTAACACAAGTATTGCAGATAATAGCGTTTTTCAAAGTTTTCGTAAGCTATATTTTTTATAATAAATTTCAACACTATTGCATTACATTTATTTTAAGAAAACACATGACTATTAAAATTAAATTTTTATAAACTATAATTAGTTTTAAACAATTGTTATAGCTATAAATTTATATAAAATTAATAAAATAAAAACTAAAATTATTAACCTAAACTTAAAAATAACAAATATATTTTTACACTAGAAATTAAATATACTCAAATCAAATTAAATAAAACAATTTTAACGAGAAAATTACACATTTAAAAGCCTCTCAAAGGTATAAGCATTTGAAACAGTAGCTTACTTTTTATGTAACTTTTATTTTACATGCAAACTGTTTTAAGGACGCAGCGGAAATTTAGAATTTTTCCTCACGACTTAGTATGAGAGGTTTTTCTATTTTTATTTCTGAAAAATGGCATATATTTTTATTGTGTTGAATTTCGTTTTTATTATTTGTTAAGTAAAATAGAAAGTACAAAACTTAAAAGCAACTGCCATACATTGCTCTCGTAGTTAAAAATGACATAAATAACTTGAAACCATTCCTGAATAACGCATTTCATTTCAAAGAACGTATAAATTAATTTTCAAAGTTTAAGATTCGGAAAAGAATTTGTAACTTATTTATTTGTGATTTAGTTTTGTTCAATTTTTTAATTAGTTCCGAAAAGTTACTCTCCGTGTGCTCCGTTGCGTTCCAAAAGACTTATTTTAAGGAATTAATTAATGCCTTTAAATTTATCGAAAGAAATATTCTTTTAAGTAAATCGGAAATTGCTCGTTGCATTGGTAACAAAAATTGTAATTTTTTTTTAATTGTAAGCATAATAACTGAACATCAGCAAATAATTTTAATTAAATATGTATTGCAAATAATTTTAATGAAATATGTATTGCAAGAATATCTATAAATTATTTTCAAATATATATTTCAGTATTGAAGTTTAAAAATTTCTTATTATATGCTTAGAATTCGTGAAAAAACTCAGAAATTAAAAATTTATTCGAGACTTAATTGTTATGATACTTATTTTTATTTCTTACTTTACTTTAAATTTCTCTTTGAGTTATTTAAAGTAAGTTTCAATTTTGTTAAGTAAGTTTCAATTTTGAATTTTTTATATAACCTTAGAGGGAGCAAATTAAAATAATATTTTTATTGGTAGAAGCTAATGAATAAAGATTAACCATACAAGAGTCCATTTATTACTATATTATATATGACTCTAGTCACCTAAATTAAAATGCATTTACACTCACGCATATATATGTGTGTGTGTTCACATTATATAAATTTAATTATTTCATTATTTCAGTCACATATATAAATTATATATGATATAATGGTTACATATATGATATAATCTGTAACAGAGCAATCATTGTATAGTTTAACATAAATAAGTACATCAAGATATATATTCCCTATATAAAAAATACAAACAGCTAAAATTGTAAAATATATGAGAAGTATGATTTATGTCAACCAAGATGAGGTGAATTATATATAAGTAAGGGCTAATTAAGTAACTAAAGTTTCGTATGCATGGCTGGAAACTTGTAGGCTTCATATTTACGCAATCTCATGTCCATTTTGTTTCATAGTAGTATCTACAGTAAAATAGGTCTTGGTTGCAGTATTTTCAAAATCATATAATACCTCTGGCAGTGGTAGCATACGTTTAGGAATTCAGAGCTTGGTCCTGGCTTCTAAATTTTAAGAACCTAGAGTCATGATGGCAGATCCTTTAGGTACATTTTATAAATCTATTTTATACCATACAAAAAGTGAAACAATCCTTGTGAATGGATTTTAAAAATAATCTTATTGATAACCAACACTTATTAACCTATTTATAGTTAGGTATGGAAATTTAATAATGTGTGTGTGAACACATTCTTGACAAATACTTTAGCTAATGTTTTAAACAAATAAAAATACTGTTTGAAATAGTAATTTATTTTTGAAAAACTATTAAATATTCAATGATTTTAAATAAAAAGTTACATGAAATCTATCCATAAAGAAACAATAGAAATGAACTATTAGTAAATATAATGTATAATTACAATAGTTACATTAAATGTTATAAATATATGTTTTATATCTGTCTTAAGTGATAACTTTAAATTTTTTAATTTTAATTAAATTTTGTGTTTCATTATACATATTTTTATGCCACTAATTATGAAAACTATATCCAATAATGATAAGAATATTTTGCAATTTCAAATACGGTTAGGAATGCTAGAGCAATAAATTCTTACAAGTGCTTTATTTATTTCAAGTATCACTAGAGAACATTAAACGTAAACGTCAATTAGTCAGAATAATTATGCGTCTCTTTACAATTCTATAAATTAATGGTCACTGTAATTAGACATCCATATTAAAAATTACTCTAACGTAATAATTGGTCACAATTATCGTTAATTACTGGCATTCTTTACAAAATATTTGTATTCCGTAACCACATTCTAGGAAATAGTCCATCTTAGAAGTACTTTAGAAGTTGCATTCTCTTCTCATATAAAAGTTAAGAGGTATCGTTCATAGAAATTAATTAAATTATATTATGATAATTTTAATATGTAAAACGTTGAGAATTTAATCTAATTCCTTAAGATTCCATATAAAGGCACCATAAGGATTGCGAATGAAGTGGTGTAGTATCAATACAGGAATGAAAATACTTCTCTCATGCTGGACTAAAAACATTACAACTAAAGAGAGTACTACCCATCCCTACTTAGAATTTTCTAAATGAATAGTTCGGATCATTTTTCCCACGTGGATAATATATTTGATGAACTGCCTGTTCTGAAAGAACAAACTGCTTTCCGCTTCGCTTTGGCTTATGAGCTGACAAGTCGACAACGCCTTTGTCGTTAACCCCTTGCAAATTAAACTAAAACCGGTAGTTCTTTTATGGAAAGAGATGAAAAAAAAAGAGGGAGAGGCGCCAACTTAAAACGGATATTTTTCGCGCCCAGGTCATTCCTGTAATTACACCGGGAGACTAAATCTTTTTGAAAAAGGGAAAAAGGAGGGAGGGAAGTCAGGAAAAACGGGAAAAACTCTCCCTACTGGAAGTAATCAGGGGAAGGGGTTGCTGAGGAAGGAAGGGAAGGAGTCGAGTTTAACGCATACCGGGGAAATTCAAATTTATCTCAGTGTTTATCAAGGCACGCTCTGATGAAATGCTGCTGCCCGAGACTTTTATGGGGCTTTAGAATCACTATCCGAGGGTAAGTTGTGGTGCAATAAATGGTGGGAGTGGCTGTAATTACGGGGTGAGGGGTGATGGGGAAGAGACTCTATTATTTTCACTCTGGAGGACGAAACCAATTTTTGGAATTTTTTTCATTCCATTCTTAATTTTTTTCCAAACCCTTGCCTATTTCAACTCCCAAGACGTGATTAAACGCGTTAATGTATGAGACACATTCAGAGTGATAAGGGCAATTATTTTTGCCCCGGAAGGGCTAGATAATTATTTTTCTAATAGTAAGCAACGTGATTTTCGGTACATTAATTTATGCTCTTCTGCTTCCTTACTAAATCATTAGGAACTGTTCCTTATGGCCAAAGAACGTGGGTAGTAACATTCCGTAGGATCACCGCGGGTGCCTTAAGGAGACTTATGGGAAAATCTGTTCACAAAATATGCTTTAAATTTATGTAAATAAATGCATTGCAAAATAAATTTAAAAGAAAAGCTGGTGTTTTCTTTTTCAAATAAAAAAATTAAAACTTTTTATATATTATTGTGATTTAACATACTTTTTGATTGTTTCTTTTAAATAACAAAAAATAATTGTTTTTAACATTTCAATTAACTTTGATTTAATGATAATGAAGTAATTTAAAGAGACATCTTATTCATATTAATCCATAAAGTTTTACATGGTATAACTGAATCATGTTTATCAACTAAAATGACGTCCTAATTCTTATTTCTTAGTCTTTTTGGATGTTTTTTTAAGTCTTTTAGGAATGCCCATAACCTAAAAACCATGTGATTCCAAAAAAAAAATGATTCAAGATTAGAAATTAAAAAGATTTAAGTCCATTAAACAAAAGGACAATTATTTGGTAAAACCCTGGATATGACACGATTACTATTAAAGTAAGCATAAATTAGTTCTTTGACTTGGAGCCCAATTCGTTGAGTATTATCTAAAAACATTTCGAATCTTCTAAAGCAGAATTAATTATGCTGTCAAAAGATTTCATTGTATTGTGCACTTGTGACAGACCTGTCTTATGAACTTGAGGAGTGGTCAACCACTTGAGAAAATTTGGATTTATTGAGATAAAGAGAAAGAAATTCCTTTAACTAAAAACAATGCATATTTATCTCAAACAATTGCAAAGTTAAATTTGATTATACAGATTTAAAGTCACTAATTCAAATCCCATCGCTTGAAGAAATTTTAGAGCATAAAGTTCCAGATATATATATATATATATATATATATATATATGTCACTTTTTTTAACAATAATATATATTTTAATAATTTAAAATAGAAATAAATTTAATTTAATTTAAGAGGCATGTAAAATGAATGTTGAAAACTAAATGAATATAAAAATCAGTGGTACTTTTTTATTTCATCATCCCAATTCTTACAGTGCCAATATTTTTTGGGAACTATACTTAAAGTATGAATGCAAAAAAAGTTATTCTCAATAGTTAAATTTAAACGGCAAAAAAGTGAGACATTGCTTAAACTTTTTACAAAAAGTAATATTTAATATGTGATGTCAAAAATATGATTATCATTGAATTTTTACTTGGCGTTAGCAGTATCATTTGGATATTTTATACACACATGGAAGTGGAAGGGAAAAATACAAAATTAATTAAAACGTATTTTTATTTTACTAAAGAATTTCTTTGAAAAATTAAAAAATTCAAATAAGCATATTTTAACTGATTAAATATGTCATTTTTAATGAATATTTTATTTTAAATACTGCTTATTAGAAAATTCTGTTTTTAATGTAAGAAACAAGGAAATTTACTTACGAATATTTTTAACATCGAAAATAAAATTTAATAGATTATTTATTAGATACATTTTTAGTCAAAACTAAAATGTAATTATTTGTGATCTTAAAAAATCAAATTCTTTTTAAGAAAATATTTTTGTTAGTATTCCATTTGTGTAATTTCTTTTTAATTGTTATCAAAAATTTTAAAAATAGTTACTGTTAAAACCAACTATACAGTAATTTTAATTCCTTCAGTTTAAGTATTAATAACTTTTCAACTAAAATGTTACCCTCAGTATGTTTCTAATTTCTAAAAATATAGCAACTTTTAAATGAATTTCTATTTTAATTTATTAATTTAAGATATTAATACAATGTTTAGGAGCAGAAAAGTGTTTTGGAGAAAAAGCATGAGGCGCATTTATCAAACATATATGACCAAAAATTGTAATTTATGAAATGTTTTTTTTTACTCTAATTAGAATTTGACGCATTGATAACGAATGTTTAAGTGATTAACATATGTACGCTTTAAAATATAATGCATTTAAAAGAAATAAAACTTATTTGGTTAGCAGAAAATATTTTATGAAATAATTTGAAAAATTATAACAAAAAAATCAAATTTTCATTGAAATAAAAAAGAAATGTGATATTTTGATTAAGTACAAAATGTTGAAAACAGGATATGGTTCCGGAAAAATGTAATATTTTTCTTCGTATCCTCCTCGTCTCCCAAAACGTCGATAAACAAACCTTTTTTGTCAAAGGAAATTGATAGAATTGCTTTTAAAAAGGAAACACTATATTGGATCAGGATCTGAAAGCTATCTCATTTTCAATAAAATGAAATAAACGTTAAGAGAGTACAGAGATTCTGCTGTACCGGGAAAAATTGAGTTTTATTGGATAAAAGGATATAAAATAAAATTTAAGATACAAAAATACCTCGTGATATCCACTGATAAAATAATACAAAAGTATTTTATAGCCATTTATTAGAAAATGAAACGTCGCTTTAGATACATAAATCCTTTGAGAAAGATATATCCTTTAAAAATATTAATTCCGTAGACAATAATTGATAAATAGCATTATATTTTTCTTCTTGCTAATTAATTGTAATATTGATAAAAAGAAAATAATTTAATTAGTAATAAATTATAAATCATAAAATTTTCTTTAAAATTAAAATAATAAATTTCTAAGAATATTCAAATGAATAGTTATTGTGACTTATATTAACATGTTAATAAATACTTTATGTAATGAATTTATCAAAAACCTGAAAAAAATATCTCTTTAGATTTTACAATTTATGAGTTGAAAAATTTCATTAATTATATTTTTGAAGAAATAAAATATTGTTAGCTCATTAGTTAAGTATTATTAGCCCATAATACGTCATTCTATATTTCATAGAACTTATATGAACGCAGTATTTCTTAGATTTTTATTTTTCCCATAGATTGTGCTTACATTATTTACTAGGAATAATAATTTTTAAATCTTTATGAGGAAGAATGATAACATAGTTGATATTTTAGATTTTAGATAAATGTATTTTCCAAATTATTATATAAAAGTTAATGACAGGTTGCATGAAAGAACAGACTTCCAAGTTTCTTACCCATCCTTACAAATGCTCTATGTACTGTCTTCATGTTGTATGATAAATATATACTCTATAGTCGATTTCAATCCATCCAAGTCTAAGAATGTCCTGTTAACATTAATGTGCAATTTCTGTTCGCCTACACATTCAGAATGTGGTATGTAAGCACTGTACTTCACATTTCATTGAAGGTAAACAAATCATCTACTATAAGTTCTGGAGACTCTAGGAGTTTACTGAAAATGGAAGATACACAATGCTTTCTACTGATTAATCATAATTTGTTTTGTAATCTATTATCCTGGAGTCTAGTTTATCACAATGAAGCCACCCAGTACAAAAAGTAAACTTTAAAATGCATTCTTTCGATTGGATATAAGTAACCAAAAATAAGCTTATTTGCAGCTATACCTTAAAATTCGATTAGTCATTTGATATTACCAAGTGCATATTTATTTATAATAGGAAAATTCCATAAATAATTTCAAAATGCTTAATTATTTTACTTATGAGATTCAGTTTTGATAATAAAAGTAAATTTGCAAAGGAATACATAATGCTAAAAAATATAGCAATTTCTTAGAGTGGATTTCAGAATATTCACTATAATAATGCAATTTTCCAGAGTATTGTTTCCCTTCGAAAGTCATAAACTAAAATTAAAATTTTATTTATGTTTTCTTTTTTGAAAAGTCTTTTTACGTTTACGAGTTAATGATTTATATTTCCTATCTAGGAGGAGTTGTGAAATTAAAATCCAAGGTTACAAGTAAATGTATGTCCAATCCATTGATATGATCATCATTAGTTGTTGCTTTATGATCTTAATCTTAAATGATTTTACTACGTACTGGTAAAATATCATGTATTATGAAGTGATCATCATCACAATATAACCATGCATAGTCTTCATGTGTTATTTAATAATCATAAATCAAGATTTTTCTTTTGTATTGATTATTCATATTTGTGTTTAATATATCAGTAGCTTTTGTCATATAAAATAATGTGATGCAGTTTTACCATAGATACTAGTAAAAATTCCTATTTGCAGATCTGTAACAAAAAAGTATCTTATTAAAGCATTTTTAAATAGCATCAAATGGCGAAAGTCACGGTCAACTTACAATATTAAATGAAAATATACTAAATAGAAAATTCTGGCAAATTAAAAATAAAGAATTCACTTCTTACAATCTCTGGAAACAACTTATTTTTCTCCGCCTTGGGGAGAAAATATTAAAAATGAGCCTTTCCCGGTACACTGGGCAATTTTTCTAGCCAAAAGGGTGAAATGTATTTTTCAAATTATATTGGAAAAATAATTGCTACAAATGGAATCGCATGCGTAAAATGTTAATTAAATAAAAATGGGATATTTCTGTCTGGTTTCTTAGACAGATTATATAATTCTCATTTTCACTGTAATAGTAATTCAACAATCGTAACGCCAATTAAATTAATTGGTTTCCTGTAGTTACTGAATCATTTCACTTAGTAGTGCATTCGTACTGTGAAAGTGTGTAAAAAAATTAAAAACGTTCTTATTTTAATAATTTTAGCTATATAATACAGATCATTGATAAAAAAATATAAGAATACGTTAAGTGATAAAAACTTGTGTTTATTTGATAGATTCTTCTTATTTCAAAATAATTTTATTACTGTAATCATTGTTTATATAAGATTTAATTTGAATAAATGTATCCTGTGTATAGTATTTATAGCTAGTCTTAATGCAACCCATTAATCACCCACACTAAAATCTGCATGTCTTAAGTAATCAATGAAATTACAAGCTTAAACAATTTAGAAAATTGCCTCCATGGATATTTAAAATAAAAAGCCTACGTTAAGCAACAGCAATTATTTTATTTAGGTGCCCAAACAGTTGGAATCAATTGAGTTCAATCTATTTGAATAGTATTAAAGTTTTCTTAATTAGTTCAAATGTTGATTGTGTGAACGATACCAAAATTAACGATTCCATAGCAAATTATCCTATGTAATAATATAATTTCTTAAAGATAGCTTCAAATCATTAATAAACTCACTTTTAGTGCCTAAATATTTAATAATTTATTATTTAATAATAATAATGCATTTATTGCTGTAGGAAGTAGTTTGACGCTCTGTTGAGGTTGTACTGTGTTTGTCTAAGTATGCACACTGTATTTGTTTAATTTTCTTTTGATTTTGGGATCAATTGAATCACACATCTATATCATTATGTGTATTAAATTTCATTTCAATCCTATCCTCCCTTTTTGGTGAGCTATTTTCAATGTTCCTTTTTGCGCTACACCAATATAAAAAATTTCATGTAATAATAATAATAAAATATTATTACTTAAATTCTCTGAAATTAATGTCAAATTCATATCTAATATCAGTGGTTCATAACGAACATATAATTTTTATTTCAAAGTCTTTGTTCTGTAAATTTTTATTTAAAACTCTTTTTTATTTGAAATGACCATTTTTATGAGAAATTTTAAATTAAATATTTTGACTGAGTTTTTAGGTTCTTTCTACAATAGCAAACCTTTTCAGCATAATAAAGAAACTAAAATTTCATCATGCCTTTATATGATAATTTTAAAAAGTATAAAATCTAATAATAAAAAATTATTTTTCCAATGAAAATAAGAAAATTTTATTTTTGAGGTAAATTAATTTTACACGTGCTAAAATTTATTGTAAAGAGGATATGTAATGAAACATTTTTTTCAAATTCAAACAAATGAATACAAATATTTTTTTGTATTTCATTTGCTCCATTTTTAAGGTATACTAATTCTCTACATTATATGCAAAAGTTTCTTTCAATTCGCTTTCTAAATTGATTTACAAGTGAATGAACAAAGGAAAATCACACACAAAAATGTGTTTTAAGTTAATAAGTTTCTTAACTTAATTAACTTTTATTTAATTAAACACATCTTACGTAATCTTACTTAATTAGATTTTGTGCTGTATTACTTCAGCTTTCTTCAGTATCCACAAAGATATCTTACTTTTCCTAATTTACATATATATAGTTATACGGAGGGCAACACAATATTTCAATATTTTATTTTATTTTCTGTTTTGACAATACGAAATACGTTTATTTTCTACTATATATTGATTAAAATGTGACTAGACATGTCTGTGATTATGATGTTTTTTTCAATAATTATCATGCTTCAATCTACTAAAACTCTTTTTAGTTTATCATAACTGTAAATGTAAAGAAAAAGTTATTCTCTTAAAAATATCTTATTGATATTTTTAATAATGCATAGCAGAGAGAGAAACAGTGTATAAAGTAAATAATTTACCACACAAAAGAAATATTTTTATTTAAATAAGAGTTTGAAACTAGGTCTGAATATTTGATTGTAAAAGGAGAATATGACAAAAAAATTTTTCACCTAAATGTGGGAATAAAAAGCATATTAAACAACGAATACAAATTATTACAAAACAGCAAATATTTAATTAAATAAATTATATTACCATTGCAACTAACTCATTAAAAAATATAGAGTTTGGAAGGAAACTGCAAATGTTGATTTTCTCACTTTTACAAGAATTATTCCTTTTTCGCTTTTTTAATCATGACCCTTTTTCTATTGAATTTTCTTATTCAAGACAAATAATTTCAGCCTCCTCAATAGAAAAAAAAATTTATATGCAATTTATGAATGAAGGTAATGTTTATGTAACTATGTTCCACGTTATTATGATCACAAATTGAGGAATCATATCCTATGACACTCAAATAGAAAAACTGTAATAAACATAATTTGTAACAATATGAATAGCACAAACAATTACATGGATTTTTTTCAATTATGAGCATTATGATTAGTATTAGAGTAAAGACAGCCGCTGCTAGATTAAATGAAGCGGGTCATAAAGTAGAAGACCTATATATCGGGTTTCAGATGATACGTTATCTCCCTCAAGAGTTCCAACCAACTGTTCAACAAATATACAGATGGAAGGACGAGGAATTCAACGCCAGTAAAATAGAATCTGAATTGATACTAGAGGCTAATCGTCTTCAACTTATGAAACAAGATGTGGAGAAAACGGAAACGGTGTTCATTAGTAGTGCATCAAGTTATAAGAAATCTTGTGCAAAGTCTGACAGTGAGGATACAGTTCCTAGGATATCAACTGGTCATAAAACCAACCCAAAACAGAAAGGTAAGGTGTTTACTAAAGTAAATAAAGATGTTAAAAGTTGTATTAAGAAAATAGGTCCTTGTTTTCTGTGTAAAGAATATGGTCACTTAAAGGTTGATTGTAAAAATAAGAATTTTAAACTTAAATCCTCAAATGTAAATCTTAACACTGAGTTTAAGATAAATTTAAAGTTTAACGAGGTAGAATGTAGTTTAATAGAAATAGATGAATTGTCAAACTCGAGTTGTAATTTATCTGAGAAATGTTCTGATAAAGGAGTTTGGGTAATAGATACAGCAGCAACTGCTCATTTCTGTAATGATATAAATTTATTTTTAGACATTAAGCCTGTTACTAATATGCAAATGTCACTTGCCATTGGAGGTAAAGACTGCCCAGTCGCAGGTATTGGTACCATAAAGTTTTTAGCTAAAAGCAAAGATTGTTTTAATGAAATTACTTTGTCTGAAGTATTATATAATCCTAAGTTAAGGAGGAATTTGTTATCTGCTTCTAGATTAGAACAGAAAGGTGCAAATTTTGTTGGTACCAAAGGTAAAATTAATGTTTATAATAAAGACTGGAATAAGTTGTTCTTTGCTGTACGTCATGAAAATTTATATTTCTTTAAGCCTTCAAAGTATTTTACCCCAAAGACAGAAAATGTAAATTCTGTAAATAGTGTAACTAGTAAGAAAAAATCTAATAATGTATGTCCTGTAAATGATGTAATTGATAAGAAAAAGATTGATTCTCTAAAAATTTGGCATGAAAGATATTGTCATATTAATAACGAATATCTTGTGAAAACTAGTAAAAATGAAAGTGTAAGGGGTCTCCCGAATTTAACTGCTAATGATAAGCATTGTATTCCCTGTAAATTAGCCAAATCTAGAAGAATTTCTTTTAAAAAGACGGGGGCCGTCAGATCAAAACGCCCATTAGAACTATTACATATGGATCTTTGTGGGCCAATGCCAACTTTGAGCCAAGGTGGTAATAAGTATTTTCTAACCATTACTGACGATTTTTCACGGAAAGTTACTGTGTTTCCGATGAAGAAAAAGTCAGATGTATTTCATACTTTCTTACGATTTCAGAAACGCGCAGAACGTTTTCTTAGGAAAAAGGTAGTCTCTGTGAGAACAGACAGGGGGTTAGAATTCTGCAATAAAGAATTTAATGATTTTTTTGAACAGCTAGGTATTAGGCATGAGAAAACTAATATATATTCACCTGAAATGAATGGCGTTTCAGAGAGGTATAATTTAACAGCTTTAGATGGGATTAAGACCTTATTGAATTCAAGTGGTGTTGCACAAAAATTTTGGGGTGAAGCATTGTTATGCTTCACTTATACTTGGAATAGAGTTTGTCACAAGGACAGTAATAAAACTCCTTTTGAGAAGTATTCGGGTAAAAAGCCATCAGTAGCGCATCTTAAGCCTTTTGGTTGTTTAGCGTATGTTGGTGTACCGAAGCAACTTCGAAAGAAACTCGATATGCGGGCAAAATTGGGAATTATGATGGGTTATGCTATGCATACTAAAGGATATCGTATTTGGTTAATAGAAGAAAATAAATTAATTGAAACTATCAATGTAAGATTTGATGAAGGTGCCAAAGGAAGCAAGACAGTTCAAGATACTAAGCGATATTCAAAATTTAATTTTGCTCACATAGACTATTCTGATAATGAGGACGATTTTGACACTGTTATAGACTCTTTGTCTGGTCGCCTTATTCAAGAGAGAAGTACTGAATCTCCCCCAATATCTCGTGACGAACCTAGTAGTGCAATACCATGCTCGGATATTAAGTGGATTCGAAAAATAGGACGCGAGGCAACAGGTGCAAACGTATATTACGGTATTGAAGGAGAAGCAACTCGTTTAAGATCATTTGATGAAATTAAACGGTATTGTGAAGAGCATGAAATTTTATTTGATAAAAATTTGTTTAATTTTAATGATCAAACTAACGAATCCCAAGAACTGACCAATTCGGATGAAAGTCAGGAAGAAGCTAATTCCGTAGAAATAAAAATCCCTACTTGTTATAAACAAGCAATTAAATCACAAGATGCATCCAAATGGTGCGATGCAATGGACAGTGAAATAAATGTAATGAGGGAACGCAAAGTTTGGGATTTAGTTGATCTTCCTAAAAACGGGAAAGTTGTGGGAAATCGTTGGGTATATACAATCAAACGCGATGCAAATAGCAAACCAATTAGATTCAAAGCAAGGTTAGTTGCACAGGGGAATACTCAATTAAAAGGAGAGTCGTATGATGAAGTATTTAGCCCTGTGGTAAATTTTTCGATTGTGAGATTATTTTTCTGTATTTTTGTATGTTTGTTTAAATGGTCTCATGTACATCTAGATATAAATAATGCTTATTTGTATGCTAATTTAGATACTATTGTATACATGAAGCAGCCAACAGGTTATGAAACAGAACCAAATAAAGTTTGTTTGTTAAGAAAGGCAATTTACGGCCTCCACCAAAGTGGCAGACAATGGTTCTTAGAACTGGAACACATCTTAACCAAATTAAAATTTAAGAAGCTAGATTGGTGTAATTGTGTATATACCTATAAAGATAATGTAATTCTTTTAGTTTATGTAGATGATATCATTGTTTTTGGACAAGAAGCTCATAATATTGATTCTGTATTGAATTTACTGCGGGACAAATTTGATCTTAAAGTTTTAGGTAAAACGCAGAAACTCTTAGGAATAGAATTTGAGGAACATGGAAATAGTTTATTTATACATCAAAAATCTTATATTGAAAGAGTATGCAAGACTTATGAAAAATACAAATTTCCAATAAGTTCCCTACCCATTGCAAAAGGTCAAATTCTTTCTAGGAGTGATTCGCCTAAGGCTAGTGAAGAATATATAGATTTTCCGTACCGAAATTTGATAGGTTCGTTAGCATTTATTGCTCAAAAAACTAGACCTGATATCATGTACGCAGTAAATATCTTGTCTCAATTTCAATCCAACCCAGGTGTAAAACACTGGAATTGTTTATTGAGATTATTGGGTTACTTAAAATATACACAAAATTACATGTTGGATCTTTCAAAGATTAGTTCTTTAAATTTAAGATGTTATTCAGATGCAGACTTTGCGACGAACAGAGATGATAGGATATCAATGGGAGGGTTTATAATATTGATAGACGAAACTCCTATTTCATGGCGGACCTTTAAACAAAAGTCTGTGAGTTTATCTACGATGGAAGCCGAATACGTTGCCTTAACTGAAGCTGCAAAGGAATTCACATGGTTTCAAAATATATTAAAGAATGAAAGTTTAAAATTAAAGGTAAATGAAAATGTAATGTTTTGTGATAATCAAGCAGCTATCAGTTTCTCAAATTCACCTGTTGAAAATTACAGAACGAAACATATTGATGTGCGTTATCATTTCTTAAGAAATTTGGTACATGACAATGTGTTTGAAATCCTTTATGTTAATACTAAAAAGAACTTGGCTGATTATTTTACGAAACCAGTGGTTAAAGAAAAATTGTCGGAATTTTGTAGAAAAATGTTTTCCTTATAAACTGACTGGATTTGTCAATACATTCAATTATTTTTATTGTTAT
>JAPDSC010153016.1:114533-134088 GCA_026290005.1 Latrodectus geometricus
GAGTATTTATGATTTTGAATAGTTTTATTAATATGCACCCTGAGCAAGAAAATTTTTTTATCATGCAAAATCACAGGTTTTATTGGTGCTCCAGAAACAGTAGCTACTGTATCATTGTAATTCGAGGAACTTTCTCTCTCGGATTGATGCAGTGTTTTCTAAAACAGAAATTAAGTTCAAGATAAAGAACAGATTATCTGCTTTCTGATATAATAAGTTGTAACAACATTAATAAATTTTTATTATGGAAAGCAAATGTCTAGAAATGCGAAGAAAATGCAGTATAACCTGCGATATAATATAAAAACAAAATGATGTATACATCATATAAAAAATCCTATATCATATTAGGTAACTAATAATGATGTCAAGAGATTTACGCCTTTAGTGATTCAAAATATTAATAATTCCGTTTTCCAGAATTATTGAAATTTTAATCTAGAATTATTGGAATAACGTAAGAATCATAACTATGTGTTATATTCACCATAATAGTATTTTATCTAAAATTTATTCACTCACACACATACATGTATAGTGTGTGTGTGTGTGTGTGTGTGTGTGTGTGTGTGTGTGTGTGTATTAATATTAAATGATAAATATTACCTTTTTATCATTTAATATTTGTATATTCCATTTATTTCTCTATTTACTCTCATTTTAAATAAAACGCTGATTGTTTTTTACATTTTCCTTTTAAATTTTTTAATATTATTACTTATTAACTTAAGTAAATAAAGTTGAATAATCTTCAATTCAAACATTAATTCTATAATTCCTTTAATTTTTAATTAATAAGTGTTTTAATTACTTCTCACTAAAATGTTCTTTCGTAATTGATTATAAATTTAATTAATTATTGCATTTTTTGCTTATAATTTCTCTCTCCATTTCTTTGGAATCTAGAATTAAGCATGTTTCAGCAACAAAGTGAAACATTAACGACAGAAAACTTTTTTCAGGAACTAATTAATAATATGAAAATTTTACTTTTATATTATTTTTAAGATCATTATGGATACTTATTAAACATTTATTTTATTTTTATAAAATGAATAGCCTTGTTTACTTTTTTTGTACAATATTTTAATCATTGCTACTTACTTCATTGTGTACTCAGTTATAATAACAGTTATATTTTCTTTTTCAAATATTCACATCATTTCATAATTATTTTATATCTAATAGGAGAGAGCTCGAAACTATTAAAAATATCCAGTGTCAAATGTCTAATACAGTCTCTGTAAATACAATAGAATTTATATACTTTGACAACCATACAAATTATTATAAATGATATCACATTCGTCTATAATAATGGGAGCAAATTTTATTCATGTAAAAAAATCACACATAAGTAATTAAATACTTAATTTAATAGTCTGCATATTTTTTCTTATAATAAATGATTCTGTGTTTGTTTTACTTAATGATTCTGTTTTTAATAGCAAACTCGACGTAAATTATGAACTGTTTTACTACAATATAAAAAGACATTGTGCTGCAGCTGGTACTAAGAATGAAACAAGGTTTTATTTTAAAAGTTTTTTTAATGAAAGATTTATTATTAAAACCCAGCCACTGTCGTACAACGGCAGATTTTTTCTCTGCATTTTGCATATGCGTTTTATAAAATAAGCACTCTTGATTTTTTTGTTTGCTTCTTTACTTTCAAAACGACAAGTAATATATTATTGACAAACATTCCTCATGAAATTCAAATATTAATCAGGAAAAAATCATTTGCAGATGATATAATATTATAAAAAGTAGTTTTATCACAGTTAATTTAATCATAATGCAGTGGGGGTAAATTTATTAGTCTGAGTGGACTGAGGACTGAAGTGGGGACTGTGACATTACTAAATAATATGTGAGTCATTCTTGTTATTTATAGAATTTTACATTATATTATGAGAATACGTTTAGTTATGTCCAGATTGTAAATTTATCTCATGATTTCATACGAATATTTCAAAAACCAAAATAGATATTAAATGTTTGGTTAGAGTTTAATGGATGGTAATGGTTTGTTTTTTATAATAAATAAATAATGCATTTTTGGAACTGATTTGAGATCTAAATTAACAACAAAAAGATGTGACAGATTCTTTAATAGTTACATGAACGTTTTGCCACTTAGACATCTGTACACTAAAACCCTGTGACGGAAACTCCTAACTTGTGTAAAATTTCAAATTTATAATACAATTCTTCAGATGAAAAAAGAAAATGCGATATTTCAGAGCATGTGCATAATTATATATAGTACTGTAACCATGACGGTATTCAGGCTATAATTTTGCGACGATGTTAGGGAAAACGAATGAAATTTATAGCATCATCTCACTTATACATTTAAACCCTGAAGGCGCAACTTTAGATTAATGTGAAGATGCTCTGTAGGCTGAATTTGGCAAACATATATATTTATAAAATCCATTCTGATTTAGAACAGTTTCATCACTGTATGTCAATTCTTTTCATCATCGACCATCATACAGGTAATAAACTATCATCATAATACAGGCAATGAACTTTAACTCAAATGCTTCTGCCATATTCTTATCAGTAGATATAGTTTATGAGTGAAAGATTTTCTATAAAATTAACTCTTGAAAAAACTAAATGGAATACTCACAGCTATTCCATATAATATTTGCATGATAATGTCCCTGTGTAATTGTTTTTGATCTTCGACTGTTGCAGTAACAAACTCATTTATTTATTTGTCTTCGTTATATTCATTGTGTGTTCATCAAGGGCAATAAATAATGCATTTCCTATCTTCAAATTGCTAGCAGATTTGCCTTTTAAATTTCATTTGCATCTGTATTAGAATACTTCTTTAAAAAGTTTTCACCAGCTTAGATGCTTTAAAAAACCACAAAAATAATTTTAGTTAGTAAATAGTTTAACAAATAAAGACAAATCTTATTGAATGAATTTCATAATTTCTAAAACAATCACAAATAGAGAAAATACTTTTCTTATTGACAAAAAATTTTCATTTAAACTTAACATGTAATTATTGCCTTTATTAAATTTCGTTTCCTTTTCAGTTTTCAAAAATGTATGCAATTTGTTTTCGGATATCAAAACTGAAACATGGAAATCATGAAATTTGGTTGAGTTTTATCCCGCTCATTTTTCGTCAACAAGGTCTTAATATATACTTTAATTTAGAACAGCATATCCTCCTCTTCTTGTCTTTGACTTTAAAAAGTCAACTGATTCATAGATCTAGTGATTTCGTCGGACGGAGTTGGAGATAAGCAGCAACAGCAACGCATCCTAATCATACATATAATAACACAGCGCATATCCTAATTTTAAAAAACGAGGTTTTTCAACATTATTTTTATAAGCCCTTTCATGGGCTAAGAATATCAAATAAAATGACGGTTTACTTGAAGTCGATAATAATGTTTATAGATATAAATCAACTGAGACATCAGGAAGGAAAAATCAAATAAAATAATCCATGAAATTTGTTAATCTTTTTCTTATATTTCTTTCACATGTTTCATTTTAAATTTTGTTTAAAGTAAATATTTCCACAAATAATTCTGAAAATTAATTTGACATTTTTGGAGACATAAATAATAAATACTTTTCACAAGGGATCATATTTTCTTCAAAATTTCAAATGAATTTTTTACATACAAAATAATAAAGAAGTTACAACTTCAAAAATTTATGTTTCATCTAAAATAAGCTGTAAATACTTTTTTATGTATAAAACAATTCTTATACCGTTAATTTAATTTTCTTACTTATTTCAACGTAATGAATTTAGTTTGGATCTTTACAAAAAAATCACAGATTTTTAATTTCTATTAAAAATATAAAATTAATTTTTTTAGAATTTTATTCAGAATAACTATAATTTTATTAAAATTTTAAAATACCAGTTATATATATTTAATACTAATTTTGAAAATGCATAAAGGATAGCCAAACAGATAGAGACTTGTGTAAGATCTTCTAGTATATCCGCTGAGATTTCGCTTTCCAGAAGTATTTTCGCAGATAGTGTGCCATATTTACATATGTGGAAGATATCAAAAGATCTTTCATGCAAGTAACATGAAAAACAATCATACATAAAACACAAAGGTAACATTATTCAATATGCTTAGCAAAGGTTTTTCCACGATATCCCACTCATAGAATTAGGTTTTAACACATTTGGAATTTGTAACCCTTTTATTATAAAGTAAAACCTTAAGTTAGATTAAATGATTGCAGTTCCTTTTCAACTGCTTATTTCTGTCAATTAAGAGGCTAAAATTTACGACTCTTTTTTTATACGTTTGAATTATTGTCAAGGCCAAGATCAACATTTGAATTGTCACCTTTCTCAGCACACCATACAAAATCTGCAGAAATGTATTGGCCCTATGACTCATGTAGGCCTTCTGAACACAAAAATTTATAAATGCATTAGATATAAGACTAACTAATACAAATTCCTTCTTCATCACTTATTAATAGCTTTATTATTACACATAATATTAGCTTAACAATTCTGATAGTATGAGAGAGTTTTTGGGAAATTTTCTATTAAACTTAAGAAAAATTCATCTGTACTAAAAATAAATTCATTACATACTCATAGACTTCAAAAAGGCGTATTGCATATAAAAAAAATCAAAAGCTAAAATTTAAATAACTACCATATTTTTATCTTTCTTCACAAAAAAACAAATTTGGACATTTACTCCACCATCTGTCAGAAGCAAACTAGACAAAACATAATAACGCGACATCTGGTAAAACGTTCGAACTAAATTTTATTACGAGAGCAAGGCATAAACAAATGTTCAAAGCCATACGAGCCGACAACAAGTGAACCAAAAATCAATTTTAAAAAATAAAAAAAAAGAATTCTTCGTTTTTACTGAATAGGCAAAATGCAGATATATAATCTTTCTTTACAAGCTTCTATCTTCATAGAGTTTCGTGACCCAATATCTCGCAAAAGTTGCATGTTCCATGAGAGTACGGCAGGTGTTCCACATGCAGAGAAATGAGGGTTTAACTCGAGAAGTCGGAGAATTTTATATTTTCGAAACGCCAAAAGGGTAAAGAGAAAGAAGTTTCCGTTTTCTACTTAAGAAATGAACTTCAAACTTCATTCAAGGGAAACATGGAAAAATGTATTCTTTTAAACTTTCTTTTTTATTCATTTTTGGCCCTCCGTCTGTGCCATTTTTTCCAAGAACTGCTGATAACAATGAATATAGAAAATGAAAATTCATTTTTATTGTACTGTTCGATCTTGTTCCTCGGCCGCTTCGATATAGAATCAGCAAATAAGTTTTCTACGCTACGAACAGAATGCGAATTTTATTTTCCTTAAAAAATTCTCTATTTTTTCACCGGCTACATGTTTATTAGCTTATTTTGGATGGAGATGTTTTACTCGGCCGATCACTGGAAAAAAGTCATAGAAACGTGAGAATAAAAACCTATATCTTCAATATAAAAATTCATTGAAGGAATTCAGAATGAATTTAGCAAAAATGTTCAGTTTTATAGTACCTCGTATGTCCCTTTTTAAAGGTTTATTTGGTTCAAAAAGTTCAAACTTAAAAGACATATAAAAAGTAGTAACTTTTTACGCATTTATTTATGTAGGAAGATTATTCTAGTGTTTTATAACTCAGGATATAATGATTAAATTTCAGTAATTTTAAAAAAATTACGTATCCATTATTTTGTAAGTATTTTAAACCTCAGATGACATATGAAGGTGAAATGGCTCTTATGTAGGTAAATTATTTCTTTCTGATACACAAAATCAAATTAAATTTAAAGAATTAACGTGAATTGTATTTTTAAAAAAACAAAACACTTTTTAATGTTGAATATGTTTGAAACTACAATTAGAAAATTTTTCATACTCTTTCAACAAATGATGAAGCTTTTTTAAAAACTTTTAGAAATTTATCTTTATTTATACAAATATATTACAGTGTAATTTCTTTCAATTATAGAGCATCGAACCCAATTATTTTTATGGTTATAAGCAATTAATGAATAAATTCAATGTTATACTTTATTAAATCAGTTTGTAAATAATAAATGCCTCAAAATTTTGGACAATAGTCTAATAAAAAGAATTTACACTTGTATTTGTAATCTTCTTCTCTACCAAATTAATTTAAACATATGCTGGGAAATATTTAAACAATCCAAACTCTCTCTCTGTATGGTAACTACTGACTATGTCAAGAGAAATCCAAAGAGATGAGTTTTTCAATTAATTGTCCTTTTCAGAAATTATGGATACCATGATAAAAAAGTATGTGATCATTTTACAATTATTGTCAGCAATATGTAAATTCTTGGTTTCGGTTTTCAAATTTATTTTCCGTCAAACCCCAAAACTTTATCCATCTATTAAACGTTCAGCGAAAAAATTTCAAATAGCAAACATAATGTCACTCTTTTGTGATATAAGCAATTTTTCTGGAAGGCAATTCTGGATTCAATTAAACTATATCGGATAACCTTCACTGATTTTCCCTATCCGCTTATAATTGTCAATACAGTTTCATTTTATTTGCAGAAAACTAGTCCAGTGCAATTATTTCAGTATATGATCTTTTCAGTTCTTCATGGTGCTTTAATCCCTTGATAAATTGAGAAGTTATACACTCTAAGTAAAGTAACTCGTTTGAAAGATTTTGAATCAGCAGCAAATTCTCACTGGAATTCTGTATAAGTCTTAATGACTCCGTTACAGTGAATGAAGGATTATTATGAGGTACAAGTTGTTTTTACTTAATACGTCCGTTCCATAATAATGTTCAGCTGTTTCAGAATTTGTATCTGTGGCATTTTTTGGCTGTATTTAATTATTTTTTCTCATCTGTATTTCTGTCATTATTTTTCAAACTCAATACTTCTTTCAGGCTGCATATGTGTGTTACAGAAACATACAGTCATTAAGATGATAAGCATAACCTGAGAGTTCATTTTAAATGCTGTCCTTTATTTTCTTGATAAACATGTATGTTTCAATAAATTTTCTTAATTCTTGCATTTTTTAAATGTTTTGATGTTAAAAATTTGATAATTATTATTTCTTAGATTCGTGATGATCTCTATAGCTTCAAAAATAAAAAAGCTATAGCTTCAATCTGAATTTTGTAGTTTTCAACACCTGTGATAATAGTACAAATAACTTTAATTTAATAATTGTAAGTTTAAATTCCATGGTACATTCAGATACATTGAGATATTATATATTCGTCAACGTAAGAGTCGAATCCATAGTGAATTAAACAGAAGATATGCTAATTGGTTCATCATTCATATGTATTAAATATTATATAAATGTCATTTAACAAAATGATCAGATATTTAACTACTACTTCATATTGAGAAAAAAAAGATTTTATGTATCCGTAGATTCTTTCAGTCAGAAAGCTTTGAAATTATACTTTGAAAGCTGTAAAGGCTTTTCTTTCCTCAGAAAAGTTTATCTGACACTCCAATATCATCTGATATTCGTGGAATAAAGAGAGAGTGTTTTTTTTCTTTTAAACTTAAAATACTTTTTCGATCAATATGAACTACAATATAAATCTTTAAATAAAAAGAGACATTTAATAATGGAAATAATTCAGAAGAGAAGATACTGATGAAAAAGTTAGTTATATGGATCATATTATTAATCATATTACGATTTTTTTACAATCAGATTAAAAATTATGTAGTCATTAGTAATTTGATTGATTTTTCCATTTTGTCCACTTGTACTTTTTTTAAACCAACAACCTAATTCAACACATTATAGATGTCTCTCAAAAAACTATGGAACTTATATTGAATTTTTGAATCACTAATTACAGTATTTCTACATTTTCTCTTTAATAAAATTAATTAAGTTACAGTAAACCATAGAATTAAATTTTAGTATGATTTTTCATCTAAATTAAAATAAAAAATCTAAAATATTTCCTTCAAACTGGACAGTTTAAACTTATCATTTTATAAAATAAAATATTAGTTCCGAAGCAACAGGTTGACATTATAGAAAATCACACAAACCATGTGCATTGTTTTGCTATTATCTAACACCTTTTTCCAACCATTTTTCCAGCTAAATTGTATTCCGATCGCGTATCTGATCTACAGCAGCAACAAAACTCTTCTATCCATCAAATCACGTGAAATGAATCCTCCCCCGCCACCTACGCCAACTTCCAGAAGAGATGGATTCTGAGATCCTTTCAGAAAAGAGAAAAGAAAGCAGGAGGGGAGAGGGTCGATGCGCGGCCATATTGGATCTGACAGTTGACGAGTTTGGTCCAAAGAATGGACGGCTTTCTCTTTTATCAGGAGAGCAACTGCCCACCTCCTACTCACCTCTCAACTTAACTCTAGAATCTCGCGAGATCTGATCGCAGAACGTGATTCGAATGTGGAACTTTTTTTCCTCCCTTCTTTCCAGCTTTTGCTTGATTTCATCTCTGAAAGCGTGAGAGATGAGGAACGTCTAAGTTATGGCTGTTTTATAGGTTGCTTTCAAGGTTTTCTTTATCTATATATAAATACGAAAAGGCGTGTTTTTCCTTAATAAAAAATTGAAGACATCTATTAATGTAAAAGTAATGGTGGTCTGATGTGTATCTTATAAAACTTTAAATATATAACTTCGTTAATTCAAGATCTAAAATTGATATAAAACATTCCTTTGGTTGGGTAACATGTTTTTATTCGAACAGAATTTTCTGTCAGAAAAATGCTTAATTTCTTGCAACAAAGCATTTATTTTTAATCATTTAATATATTTAAAAAGAAATAATATTTAAATTTAAAAGATATATAAAAATTTAAATATAATTGTAATTCCATTAATATATTTTTATCAAAATAAAATCAATAAATAAATCCATCAGCTTTGAGTTTTTGAGTTACATTTAACAGAAAATAACGACAACTGATTTTGAATATTTGTCTTCATATTTTCTGCATGGTACTAGAAGAAAATGTACACAGAAGAAATAAAAACTTATTTATTTAAAATGTATATTTTCCGTTGATATGACGATTTACAAATCGATGTCTATATCAAATCCGTTGTTTTTCAATGAAGAAAATTTTTCATTTATTCTTGTAATGGATGTCACTTTTCAGAAATTGATTGCCATTTGAAATTTCAGCTTGCAATTTGCAATTATCAAGAACTTCACTATTTCCACATTGGACATTAAATTTCAGCCATTTCCAGATTTATTCAAAATTTATTTGCACATACAAAACTCCGTTTCAATCAAAAAAATTACTTCTTTGATTACTGATTTCCTATAACAGAATAAAAAATTAATTTTGTAATTTTTAATAAAGAATAGCTTTTTTCTCAATACTTTACAACTTAAATTTTAATATTTAAAATCATTAAAATTTAATTTGTTTTCAAGATATAATTCAAGTTAAAATTATTATAAAAAGTTATATACATATTAGGTTTTTTTATTTTAAAACTTATATGTAGTTTATCAAAAAAAATTAAAATATTTAAAATCATTACTGTTTTCTTATAAACTTTGAAATCTAATTTGATGTAATAACACTTGTGAAGGTATATTTTATAACTGTTTCGAAGAACAGCAATTCATTTTTAAGTCTTGTTAAAACACATATATGGAATTCTTGGACTTTTTTGAATTGTTTCTTAGCTTAAATCTAACTATTTAGATTTTAAAAAATACCTTTTAAAGCAAAATCGTTCCATAATAAATTTTATCTTCAATCTATTCAGAGGCACGTCCCATTTTAAGATTTAAATAGTTAAGTCTAAGGAATATAAAACTAATATCTTTTTATAGTTTGTAGGTGGTTTCGCGATTTTCTGATAGAAAAAAAAGTATAAGGTACTGTGATCCTTGAAAAATGAAATTGCAGTAGGGCAGTAGTAATTCAGTTTCGAATTATAAATAAAATCAATTTTAAATGTCAGATCTAATAGAAATATAAAAGATATCTGCAAAAATAAAATTATAATAAAAGTAACGTATTGTTAAAACGATAGGCATTAATTTTATTAACAATGCAACTATACATTGCAAAATTTGATTTGACCACTGCTTAAAGTTTTAAGAACTACACATTTTTCAAGATATTTTTATGGCAATAAACCAAAAACTATTTATCCCTCGTGCTAGAAATTTCAATCCTTCAACAATATTATTTTTCAATGTAATTTTGTATTTCCAGCACATCAGTAACACACACGTAACGAGTTTCATTTCTATCAAGTCACCAAAATAAAAAATTTTTACGTTGTTCAATTATTTTGAAAGAGATTAATGCATAACAATGGTACACTTTATTTTGCAACGAAGACTTTTTCTTTTGAAAAGATGTACGATCACTTACAATTCTGGCATTGAAACTTATATTAGTATATATTCTTATAAGTATGAACTTCAGCCCTTGGGAAATTCATTTTGTTCTTTTCTGTTGAGATTTAATTCTGCTATTTTCGTTATCAATATAAGTTTCTTGATATACTATTTTCCACAGATTTTGAGTGATTGGTATCAAGCAATGGAGATCAATATTGTTCTCAAATTCATATGAATTTTTTCGTTCTTTTAAATTAGTTGTTTATAGGTTAATTTAAAATTAATTCGTTACACAGTCTCTAATTATAACTTAATTATTGCTGATAATTAACATGGAAAATCAATCTTTTAGGGCAATTCCCTTTGTAACATTTTTAAGAAACATTTTTCTTTAAAATTGAGTTTTACCGGTTGAAAGTTCTTCATTGGATACTAAAAAGGTAGAAAATTCCTGTTAAAAATATAAAATTGTGATGTTAATTAGCGGTGTTTTTTAAAAAATTAATTCTAGGCATTTTTGTAGGAATTTAATTCTCCAATGCAGATTGTCTAAATTAGAATTAAAATTAAAAGGAACATCTTAAACATAATTTTGAGTTAATTTTTCTTACTATAATATACATGAATTATATAATAAATAAGTTATTTTATAATAAATGAAGTCATTTTAAAGAAATCTTAAAACATTATTTTGAAATTCATATGATAGTATATAATAGTAAATGTTTTAATCAGATAAAACATATTAATAAGTTTTTGTATATGTTCTTTTACAAATTAAAAGATACATACTTCTCAAAATATTATACTTACGTTTCAAAGTAAATGTCAATTAATAATTCAAAAATCCAATTTTTAGAAAAATATGTTTTTAATAAAAGGGATTCCTTGAAATATTAAACATTGAAATTTAGAAAAATCTGGGAGCATACAGTTCTATAAACTAATACATTTCTCAGAAGTATGCTATTTGATATTATTGTTTCTTTCATCATATTAATGTTTCCTTCATTTTACTTAATATATAAAAACAATGTTTATTTGAAAATTACTGATTTAACAAAAATAATCTTGAAACAAACTTTTCATGGAATTTAATATTTTCTATTTTTACTATAAGAATTCAATCTCATTATGTTTATTGCATTCAAATATAATATAAAAGAACTTTTATACATTTCTATAATATTTTAAAAATTTGTTAGAATGTCAAATAAAATTGGCAAAATTAACATGTCTCCTCTATTATTATAAATATTGTTATTCTTAACATGAGGTGTATTTGTATTTGTTAAGAATAAAATATAATACGCATTATTTTGCTTCTTACTGTACAAACTTAAATTATATCACAAGATTTATAATATGAAATGTTAAAAGATGGAATTTCACTAATAAATTATTTCAAGGAGTGCTCGATGCATTTCTCAGCTGCTATTAAACTTAATTTGAATAAATATTCATACGTGTTCTTATAATATAAAAAAACCTAATTTTTTTCATATCAAATATTTTAAACTTATTTTCAAACAAAAAAAATTTAAGGATAAATTTAAATTTAAGTAATTAGTATAATTTTAATTTTTACCTTAACTCAAAATTTTTATAAATTTTACTATATTAAATTTTAACGATTGAAGGACATATAAGAATAATACAAATAATATTTAAAACCGCATGTACTACAATTTAATTACTACCAAAAACAAATAAACTAATTTTTAAAAATAAAAAATGCCATATCTAAATAGTAGATCAACTTCAGTTATAAATATTTCAAAAATTAACTTATTTATTGAAATATTAATGTTATTAAGGGGAAGCAATTAACATACAAATAATTATTTCAATAAATTTGAATGTATTTGAATACCATGAAATTTCTTCATGAAAAAAGATAGAATTAATTTTTGTAACAGTGCAATCACTTACTATATGTGCTCTAACAAAATAACTTTTTTTATTATTAAGTATATTATATATAAAATTTACAAAATTAATTACTAATATAATAAATTAACTGAAACGCATGTGCAAAAGAATAAAAATTTTCAGTTGCAAATTCTATTAAAATTATATATATATACAGAAACTTTATTGTATATAATATTCCATAAATATTACTCATTCAATGTAAATAATATTTATTAAATAAAAATATAAAACTTTCAGAAAATAATAATAATTTGATAGTCCTAATTAGTACTTGGTATTTTTCATAATAAATTTATGAAATGTTTGTATACATTCTCATTGAAATTTTCTTTAAAAATATAATTTATTACAATATGATAAAGTTATTTTTTCTGTATACTAGTGTATATAAAAATTGGAAAAAGTCACCATTATTCTACCTTAAATTTACCGACTATTTACTTAAAACCTAATTATTCATGTGTGTTATTTTCCAATTTTATGTAGTTAGTTTAAATTTCTTTCTGTAATTAAAGGATTTTTAACCCAAACATTTTTTTTTCACATTTTAGTCAAATTGCTACATTGATTTTGCCAAAGAAATGTATTTTTAGCATAAACTTTCCAGGCAACACAAATTGAAACAAATTTTTTATGAAGAAAAATCTCATTTAGTAGCTGTTATTCGTTCACTAGTACCACAGTAATTCCCCCAGATTGGCGATACTAGACTTCCCCAAATACGATAAAATTCGTCCTTATTACCGAAGAACTGTTTGAGGTACTTTGATAACTTTTTGATGAACGACATCTGGGAAAGTCATGCAGCCCTTACGCCAGATTACGGTTAATGACTGATGACTGGTCAGAAGATCATCTTCCGAGAGGAACTTAGTAACTGATGAGATTTTAGGACGTCCTTATCATTTCCCGGTCACAGCAACGAAGACGCCAATTGAAGAGGGAGAATGGGATTTGGACCACAAGATTGAATCTGCTTTAGCTTAAGATTTTCTTAATTTCTGAATTGCTTTACCTCAGTAATCTCATCTTTAAAGGGAAAATAAAAATTTAATTTATAAAAACGCATAAGTGAATACATTTATCCCTTATTAATTTTGTATAAATCCATGTAATGCTAAATTATTATTTTACAGCAGCAAAATATTTTTTTCTATATTTAATTTAGCTGTGAGTACATACAATAAACCGTGCACTTATTCATATATAATGAAATAATTATCGTAATACTAAAAATATATTTTCATTTAATAAAGGTATTTATACTAATTATTTATTTGAAAAATTCACAATTTATTATTAACTAAATGCTTATTAGTGTAAGGCAATGATACAAATTTAAAATCTGTTTCTATTAAATGGCCTATAGCAGTGATTCTCAACCTGTGGGGCGCGACCCCCTAGGGGGGCGCGATCATATCCAAGAGAAAATGTTATTTAAAAAAATTGATTAAGTGACTGAAAGGAAAGAACACACACACACATACAAAACAAAATACATTTCGACAAATTTAATAATTAACTTATTAAATTAAAACAATTTACTAAATTTAAACAAATTTAATAATTATTAGTGACTTCCTTGGGCCTGTCTTTGAGAGCAAAGTTTTTCGAAGGAGGGTTTAATATTAGAAATAGACACTCTCAGTTCTTTTTCTATATTTAGCTGAGATCTATATTTTGTCTTCAAAGAAGCCACCACAGAAAATCCAGTTTCACAAAGGTAAGATGTTGAAAATGGTAGTAGAATGCGAAATGCCCTTGTTTTTAGTGCAGAAAACTCATCATCCACTCCTGCCCAAAATTCAAAGAGTGATTTATTACTAAATTGTCTTTTGGTCGCTTGCCGTGAAGTCTATGAAGGTTTCTTCCTCTTCGATTGAGAGTCCTTCGGGAGTATTTTGAAATGGATCCCTCACCCACTTGTAACTTGATATCAGTTTGTCTTCAGCAAGAAAGTACTTTTTAAAATTCTTTGCTAGCATTGCTAAATGATTTTCAATGGTTACAAAAACAACTTTTACATGTTGTTCTTCAGCCTTGTAAGTTTTAATACAATCATTCAAATTTGCAAACATTGTTAAGTTTTCTTGCTTTAAATTTCTGCTCCACAATTCCAATTTCCTACAAAAAGCATTAACTTTATCACTCGTATCAATATATATGTGTATTTGCTCCGTGCAGTTGAAGATTCGAGTTATTTAATTTCTCGAATATGTCGACCATGTAGTTCAATTTCAACACAAATAAACTGTCGCGAAAATTCTCAGCTTCCGGTCTGTTTTCCTCTTCTAGGAAAACGGCGATTTCTTCTCTTAATTCATAAACACGTTGCAAAAATTTCCCTCGTGATAACCATCTTGCCTCGCAATAAAATAGTGACACTGAATGTACTGTACCCAAATAAACACTGAATGTACTGCACCCATGTCTTTAACAGCGCGGAAAAGATTCTTGATTTCAGGGGTCTCATGGATCATGCAATGTGTCCAGACGCACTGTGGCGATTTTTGTTTCACAAGTGCTTGAATACTTTGGAATCTTCCTGACATAGAACGAGCACCATCCGTGCATATTCCGATGCAATTTTTCTATTCTATGTTTGCCTCGTTCATAAAATCATTTAAGATAGCAAATAAAGCGAGTGCTGTTGCTTTGAGTTCTATTGGTTTGCAGAAAAGTAATTCTTCTACTACTGACTCACCACAAAATCTAACATAGGCAGTGAAATGAGCATCTTTATTACTATCTGTTGCCTCATCGAGTTGTATTGAAAACAATTTGTAACTCAACTTCGACAAAAGCTGACACTCTACATCTTCAGCTATATCTGCAATTCGACGGGCAACATTATCATTTGAAAGAGGTATAGACTGCATTTGTTTTGCAAAATTATCTCCAAACATAATTTCTACAATATCAATCGCGGCTGGCAAAATAAGCTCTTCACCAATGATGTGAGGCTTTTTACATCTGACTATTTTATGTGAAACTTTGTAAGAGGCAATTAAAGCTTTTTCATTCACAGACAAAGTTTTTTTAAACAATGATTTTTGCTTTTCATATGATTTTAATTTTAATTCGAAAAATTCTCTGGGTTTGTTTACGTACTCATTATGAAGCATTTCCAAATGACGTTTAAGTTTATTAGGTTTCATGCTGTCTGCCACCAACATTTTTGAGCAAATGATACACAGGGGCCTTTCTTCTTCATTTACTTCAGTACTAGTGAACCCAAAATTTAAGTATTCTTGAGAATATTTTCTTGATTTTATTTTCGGAACCACGCTTATCTGTGTACTTGTTGATGCTTGTCTATCGTCTAATGCTCGCTTACGCCTACTTAAAAATTTATCCATGATTCTGCATAAGTCTGCCGCCGTGAATATTTATTACGGTGAATTGCAATTGCACGAAAATATATATAATATACACATCCAGAATAGATTCATTAGCGATAGAAAGATCAACTCGAATGAGATTGTCTGGAATTGAAATTGGCGTCATAGAACTTTCTCCTTCTCCCTATGAGAAAACATTTGTTCACATCTGCGCACGCTCCTAGCTTAATTTTTTGCTGACCAGACAAATTCCAGACAACTCCAAACTTCTCGCAATACCGTGAGAATGCCGAGACATAGCGGGACGCAAGAGCAATAAAAAAGCATAGGATTCTTGTTTTTTCAATGCTGAGGATCGGTGTTGCAAAATGTCAATAAATTTTGGTATTCTTGGTAATTTGTAAAGTTTAAAATTAAGGTTGTAGTGTAAGTTTAGCGCCAAAATACTCAAAATACATTATTATTGTATATATTTTTTTGTATGCGGTGGGGAGGGGGGGCGCGATGAAAATTATGATTGAAAATTGGGCCGTGAATACTAAAACGTTGAGAAACACTGGCCTATAGTAAACTGATCTTTTTGACTGAAAAGTTTTTTCGCTGTTGTTGATTTTATCCTCTTAAATTCCCTTTTTTTATTTTTCTCCTATCCTTTGGGTTCCAGAAATTATAACAAAAATAAAATCTATTAAATGTAAAAACAAAACATAAGTGATTACGTTACTAATCACACTTACTAAAGCTACTCCTTAATTTACTGATAAAAGGAATTAAAAAATTGTTATGATTACCAACACCAAACGATATTTCATCGATGAATTGCATAAAAAGGTATTTATGGCAAATAAATTGGAAATGTTTTCTTAAAAAAAATTTACATTTTCTCTAAAATTAAGAAAAAAAAATTTACCAATCTCTCATTTTATTCTAAGACTAGATGACATCTTTAAAATAAAGAAAATAAAGCGTAATTCAAAATGGGAAAATAAATATTTAAATAAAATTTAAACGTGAAATCATTTTTAAAAGAAAGAATGTATTATGTGTAGTGTAAAATATTCTTGAAAGTTTTCCAAAAAAGAAATTCATATATGAAAATCATCACTAAAAAGTGAATAATTTCGTTAGGACACTAAATTATTTAATTCTAAATTTTGCTCTACTTTTTGTAAAATATGATAAATATTTTGGCATAGTTTGTAAAGTAAAAGTTCATAAATTGTATAGAAATCATCAGTATACTTTTGGCTGTATTTCGGTATTTTTCCATTACATCAAAACAAAATTCAAATTTATTAAATGTTACCAAAACCATTTGAAAATCGAATACTTTGAAATTTAAAACCATTATAGAAACAAATATTAATACATTATAAGTTATATAAAATATATATTGTAAAACTTATTAAGTAACCAGAAAAATTAATTAAATTTTTAATAATATAATTTCAAAAAATTCAAAAAAAATTTTGAGTAACAAAAAATCTTAAGTAAAAAATATATTAGATATATATCTCTGAGGTTGCTTAAAACATTTTCAATAAATTCAAAACACTTGACTACAAATTTTTTTGTAAACATTTAGTAACAGATTTAAGATTTAATAATAAAATTAATGCTATTTGCGTTTCTTAAAAAATTATTTATATTTTTTAAATAAAAATAGAAATTAATGACAGGTAAAAGGATCTTTACAACAAAAAATGAAAACAACAGCGTAGTTACATCAAGAAGCAAAATATAATTTTCGAACTCCTAATAATGCTTACAGAGTGAAATTTGTACTTCAGGCTGATTTAAGAAATAAAAATAATGAAAACTCGGGCTGATATCTATTATTCAATTTATAATTTCAAGGCTTGGAAGTTTAATTTTTAATATTTCTTCAAACTCATTAATTTACTTAAATAAGAAAAAACAGCATCACAATATAATGGGATAGAAATGTTAAAAAGCAAATTTTTATTAGTTTTAATATTTAATTTATTATTATACATGTAAGGAATACGCAACGCCAAATTAAATAAAAACCAGTTAACCTAATTTTAACAAAACTAAAATGCTTTCATGTAAACAAATGTAATCGATCAAAATATTTCAATCTTTATTAAAAATATGTTTAAATAAAAAATGAAAGATTTGATTAGAAGTAAATTTGCAAGTAATAATTTAAATATATTATATTAAAGTAAACAAATGCTCCTTAAACTGAATCTTAATAGAATTATTTTAATGTATGGCATAAAATTCTGAAATATTGTGTACAAAATTAATAAATTACGTGATAAATAAGAATGAAGATTATATATAAAGTGATTTTGCATTGTAGAATTTTATTTTAGTGTTAATCGATTGTGTAAAGGTTATGTTATATTTTATGTAAATGAATCCCTCTTAAGACACTACTTTTGAAATATCAGTATTTATCAAAAATGTTGCTTTTACTTAGCCTATAATGTGGTAAGTGTTAGTTTAAATAGCATGATTATTTTTTTAATGAATATATAAAACTCATGGTTCTAAGACACCCCTAAAAGCTCATATAAGTGGTTCTAAGTCACACAATGCTGTCATAAAGCCACATTCATCAATGCCATAATTGTTTTAGGATAATAGATTAAATGCATGAATTAGTTAGTTTGACTCAAACGTAAAACAAGTATCTGAAAATGTTAAAGTCAGACTATTAAGGTCTATAAACATGAACGTTGATCTTTTTCATCTAAAGATGCAGCAGAGAGATACTTGTCCATTATAAAATGATAATATTGTGCAAAGTAGAAATATGACTCAACGTTTCTTCAAGTCACGGAGAAAATGTTTGTTTCGGTTTTTTTTTTTCGTCATTGTCAGAGCTTTAATGATGATATGGAGTACACACACACACAAAACTGTGGAAAGGTACATCTCAACTCCTTCTTGTTCTCATAGTATCTAATGTAGATGTTTAAAGTCTAGCTATATTCCACTTTAGAAATCGTATATGATTCTTTTCTCAATATCTTTTATCTTCTGTGCTGTTCTGACTTTGCTACCAAGTTAAATTTCACATCAGTACTTCTAAAAAGTACAGGAATTACTTTAATTCTTACATGACACGTTTATGGTGTCGTCGGGAGATCTCATCTACCATTTATGGGGATAAATAATGCAGAAGCTGCCAAATGTATTTACATTAGTACTGAAAAGCTCGATCATAGGAAGGATTGATCATAGGCTTTGAATCTCATAGATAATACTTTAATCATAGATAATAACTTTAATCACATGAAATAAAAAAATACTAATATTTCATTCACTTTCATTTCACTCATTCAATTTACAATTTTTATTCCTGCCAAATTTAATAATTTTGTGCACTGAATTCTCTATACTGCGTACCATAAATGTCTTCCTAGGATGATGAATGTGTTTATATCCTTCTCTCGTTGTATAATAAATATGATTATACTATTTGAAGTTGTTCCTGCTGAAGAAGTTCTACTGATCAATTTTATATGCGTGTACTTCAAAATAAAATAATTAGAAATGTGCCAGTCAGTAAGAAAAAATATTATTTTTGTTCTCAAGCTTTAAGGTGGAACTAATTATATCATGAATATTACAGTTTCTGAAAATATGCTTTCATGTTTAGAGCTACCCATGCGTTAAATTTCATATAAGGCTTTCCAAATATTTCAGTTTCATTTTCTTTAATTGAATTGTTTTAAAAACATTACTTGCTGGAGAATAAATTTATATTTCTTACCAAAAAATATAATTCTGTAACTTGTTCCTGTATGAAAAACTGTGTAGTTGCCAGTTTTATGATTGGAAAAGAGGAGGTTTAATTTTCAATTAATAATATGTTTTCACAATTTTATGATTGAAACGGAGGAAGTAACTTTCACATATTTGAAACACGTTTTTTTTTTT
>JAPDSC010153016.1:134488-152494 GCA_026290005.1 Latrodectus geometricus
TTGGTATTTTTCATAATAAATTTATGAAATGTTTGTATACATTCTCAATGAAATTTTCTTTAAAAATATAATTTATCAAAATATGATAAAGTTATTTTTTCTGTATACTAGTGTATATAAAAATTGGAAAAAGTCACCATTATTTTACCTTAAATTTACCGACTATTTACTTAAAACCTAATTATTCATGTGTGTTATTTTCCAATTTTATGTAGTTAGTTTAAATTTTTTTCTGAAATTAAAGGATTTTTAACCCAAACATTTTTTTTCACATTTTAGTCAAATTGCTACATTGATTTTGCCAAAGAAATGTATTTTTAGCATAAACTTTGCTGGCAACACAAATTGAAACAAATTTTTTATGAAGAAAAATCTCATTTAGTAGCTGTTATTCGTTCACTAGTACCACAGTAATTCCCCCAGATTGGCGATACTAGACTTCCCCAAATACGATAAAATTCGTCCTTATTACCGAAGAACTGTTTGAGGTACTTTGATAACTTTTTGATGAACGACATCTGGGAAAGTCATGCAGCCCTTACGCCAGATTACGGTTAATGACTGATGACTGGTCAGAAGATCATCTTCCGAGAGGAACTTAGTAACTGATGAGATTTTAGGACGTCCTTATCATTTCCCGGTCACAGCAACGAAGACGCCAATTGAAGAGGGAGAATGGGATTTGGACCACAAGATTGAATCTGCTTTAGCTTAAGATTTTCTTAATTTCTGAATAGCTTTACCTCAGTAATCCCATCTTTCAGGGGAAAATAAATATTTAATTTATAAAAACGCATAAGTGAATACATTTGTCCCTTATTAATTTTGTATAAATCCATGTAATGCTAAATTATTATTTTACAGCAGCAAAATATTTTTTTCTATATTTAATTTTGCTGTGAGTGCATACAATAAACCGTGCACTTAATTATATATAATGAAATAATTATCGTAATACTAAAAATACATTTTCATTTAATAAACGTATTTATACTAATTAATTATTTAAAAAATTCACAATTTATTATTAACTAAATGCTTATTAGTGTAAGGCAATGATACAAATTTAAAATCTGTTTCTATTAAATGGCCTATAGTAAACTGATCTTTTTGACTGAAAAGTTTTTTCGCTGTTGTTGATTTTATCCTCTTAAATTCCCTTTTTTTATTTTTCTCCTATCCTTTGGGTTCCAGAAATTATAGCAAAAATAAAATGTGTTAAATGTAAAAACAAAATATAAGTGATTACGTTACTAATCACACTTACTAAAGCTACTCCTTAATCTACTGATAAAAGCAATTAAAAAATTGTTATGATTACCAACACCAAACGATATTTCATCGATGAATTGCAGAAAAAGGTATGAATGGCAAATAAATTGGAAATGTTTTCTTAAAAAAAATTTACATTTTCTCTAAAATTAAGAAAAAAAAATTTACCAATCTCTCATTTTATTCTAAGACTAGATGACAACTTTAAAATAAAGAAAATAAAGCGTAATTCAAAATGGGAAAATAAATATTTAAATAAAATTTAAACGTGAAATCATTTTTAAAAGAAAGAATGTATTATGTGTAGTGTAAAATGTTCTTGAAAGTTTTCCAAAAAAGAAATTCATATTTGAAAATCATCACTAAAAAGTGAATAACTTCGTTAGGACACTAAATTATTTAATTCTAAATTTTGCACTACTTTTTGTAAAATATGATAAATATTTTGGCATAGTTTGTAAAGTAAAAGTTCATAAATTGTATAGAAATCATCAGTATACTTTTGGCTGTATTTCGGTATTCTTCCATTACATCAAAACAAAATTCAAATTTATTAAATGTTACCAAAAGCATTTGAAAATCGAATACTTTGAAATTTAAAACCATTATAGAAACAAATATTAATACATTATAAGTTATATAAAATATATATTGTAAAACTTATTAAGTAACCAGAAAAATCAATTAAATTTTTAATAACATAATTTCAAAAAATTCAAAGAAAATTTTGAGTAACAAAAAAGCTTAAGTAAAAAATATATTAGATATATATCTCTGAGGTTGCTTAAAACATTTTCAATAAATTCAAAACACTTGACTACAAATTTTTAGTAAACATTTAGTAACAGATTTAAGATTTAATAATAAAATTAATGCTATTTGCGTTTCTTAAAAAATTATTTATATTTTTAAATAAAAATAGAAATTAATGACAGGTAAAAAGATCTTTACAACAAAAAATGAAAACAACAGCGTAGTTACATCAAGAAAAAAAATATAATTTTCGAACTCCTAATAATGCTTACAGAGTGAAATTTGTACTTCAGGCTGATTTAAGAAATAAAAATAATGAAAACTCGGGCTGATATCTATTATTCAATTTATAATTTCAAGGCTTGGAAGTTTAATTTTTAATATTTCTTCAAACTCATTAATTTACTTAAATAAGGAAAAACAGCATCACAATATAATGAGATAGAAATGTTAAAAAGCAAATTTTTATTAGTTTTAATATTTAATTTATTATTATACATGTAAGGAATACGCAACGCCAAATTAAATAAAAACCAGTTAACCTAATTTTAACAAAACTAAAATGCTTTCATGTAAACAAATGTAATCGATCAAAATATTTCAATCTTTATTAAAAATATGATTATATAAAAAATGAAAGATTTGATTACAAGTAAATTTGGGAGTAATAATTTAAATATATTATATTAAAGTAAACAAATGCTCCTTAAACTGAATCTTAATAGTATTATTTTAATGTATGGCATAAAATTCTGAAATATTGTGTACAAAATTAATAAATTACGTGATAAATAAGAATGAAGATTATATATAAAGTGATTTTGCATTGAAGAATTTTATTTTAGTGTTAATCGATTGTGTAAAGGTTATGTTATATTTTATGTAAATGAATCCCTCTTAAGACACTACTTTTGAAATATCAGTATTTATCAAAAATGTTGCTTTTACTTAGCCGATAATGTGGTAAGTGTTAGTTTAAATAGCATGATTTTTTTTTCAATGAATATATAAAACTCATGGTTCTAAGACACCTCTAAAAGCTCATATAAGTGCTTCTAAGTCACACAATGCTGTCATAAAGCCACATTCATCAATGCCATAATTGTTTGAGGATAATAGATTATATACATGAATTAGTTAGTTTGACTCAAACGTAAAACAAGTATCTGAAACTGTTAAAGTCAGACTATTAAGGTCTATAAACATGAACATTGATCTGTTTCATCTAAAGATGCAGCAGAGAGATACTTGTCCATTATAAAATGATAATATTGTGCAAAGTAGAAATATGACTCAACGTTTCTTCAAGTCGTGGAGAAAATGTTTGTTTCGGTTTGTTTTCGTCATTGTCAGAGCTTTAATGATGATATGGAGTACACACACACACAAAACTGTGGAAAGGTACATCTCAACTCCTTCTTGTTCTCATAGTATCCAATGTAGATGTTTAAAGTCTAGCTATATTCCACTTTAGAAATCGTATATGATTCTTTTCTCAATATCTTTTATCTTCTGTGCTGTTCTGACTTTGCTACCAAGTTAAATTTCACATCAGGACTTCTAAAAAGTACAGGAATTACTTAAATTCTTACATGACACGTTTATGGTGTCGTCGGGAGATCTCATCTACCATTTATGGGGATAAATAATGCAGAAGCTGCCAAATGTATTTACATTAGTACTGAAAAGCTCGATCATAGGAAGGATTGATCATAGGCTTTGAATCTCATAGATAATACTTTAATCATAGATAATAACTTTAATCACATGAAATAAAAAATACTAATATTTCATTCACTTTCACGTCACTCATTCAATTTACAATTTTTATTCCTGCCAAATTTAATAATTTTGTGCACTGAATTCTCTATACTGCGTACCATAAATGTCTTCTTAGGATGATGAATGTGTTTATATCCCTCTCTCGTTGTATAATAAATGTGATTATACTATTTGAAGTTGTTCCTGCTGAAGAAGTTCTACTGATCAATTTTATATGCGTGTACTTCAAAATAAAATAATTAGAAATGTGCCAGTCAGTAAGAAAAAATATTATTTTTGTTCTCAAGCTTTAAGGTGGAACTAATTATATCATGAATATTACAGTTTCTGAAAATATGCTTTCATGTTTAGAGCTACCCATGCGTTAAATTTCTTATAAGGCTTTCCAAATATTTCAGTTTCATTTTCTTTAATTGAATTGTTTTAAAAACATTACTTGCTGGAGAATAAATTTATATTTCTTACCAAAAAATATAATTCTGTAACTTGTTCCTGTATGAAAAACTGTGTAGTTGCCAGTTTTATGATTGGAAAAGAGGAGGTTTAATTTTCAATTAATAATATGTTTTCACAATTTTATGAGTAAAACGGAGGAAGTAACTTTCACATATTTGAAACACGTTTTTTTTTTTTTTTTTTTTTTTTTAGAAAAATCAATATCTTACAATAAATAAATTAAAATTTGTGCAAACTAATAAGCTATTTAAATATTAATTTATGTTAAAGCATTATGTACAGTTAATATCATGATAAGAAAGGGAAATAACAATGTTTTTGCGCACATCAATGAAAATGAAATTATGTTTCAGGGTGTAAAATTTTATTTAAAACTTTAAACTAAGCTTAAAACTTATTTTGCTCTTACTAGCTAGCATTTCAAAATAAACACTTTTAAGAGACTTATAATAAAGTCAGAACTTTTAAAAATGCCCTCCGGGTGAATTTCCAAATTAAAAATACTATATTTAACAATTACTGCAAAAGCTATGAACAAAACTTTCATTATTTTTTATTTTCCATTTCATATATTTTAGTTCGTCCAAGTAATTGGGAAATATAATGAAACCAATCAGCCAGATTGGTCACGGAGGTTTATTGTCGGAGTTCAACAAAATGAAGAATAGGCACGGAAATTACAGTCACTCTCTACATCCTGTAATCCATTTCCAGTCAACTGGTGTTACGGAAACCGGTTAATTACGAACACTCTCCCTGGATGAAAAGTTTAAGCTGAGAGAAGAAGTACGAAGAAAAGAAGAGACCGAAACATGAACTGATTAACAAGCCATATCTGGGCGCCCAACGCGGAAATAGCCGGAAATACACCTCGGAGCAATCAATAACGCTTCTACATTTAGATAGAAAAGAAAAAACTAAGATTAAGGAGAAGACAGAAAAAAATATCACTGTAAAAGCGTAAATCCATAAGGTTTATTTCCCCAGAGTGGAAAGAAAAGAGATTGCCCACCCCCTTTCAGCTATTTTTCTGACCGAATTAAGACGATTTGATTGGTTGGCGGGTTTTCGATGAGATTGTTTTCGAAGACTAAACACATAGAAAACACATTTTTATAGAGTGTTGAGGTTAGTTCAAACAAAGCTGTTCCGGTACGAATTTTCTAAGATTTAAAATCTCCATTTTAAAAATAACGCAGATTAACTAATCACGCTTAACTGAACTGAATTAATTACAGATAAATGTTGACAAATGAATTAATTGGGTTTTATAAATCTCATTTTAAATAATTAGTTTTAAAATAAATGCCATTGTCGGGGAGAATATTTAAAACGCACTTTTATGATTGCTGTCAAATTAAAATATGTTAACATAAAGAGCACACTTTAAAATCGTTTATTTATTTTAAATATGCCATTATTACTCTGCTTTTCTTCAATTTAACCATTAGCACTAATCAAAATTTATTCAAATATAACACTTTTAAAATTATTTTTCTTCATAATTGCATTTTCATTCTACATAGACTAGTTTTAATGTGAAATGCAAATTTTAACGAACATAATTTATTATGTTAAATATTGTTGTCAGATATAAGAAATGAATGATAAATGATGAATGTAGCTCTACCCAAAATATTTTTCAAAAATAGTCAAATAATTTATTCAAAACTTTAGTAAACTACATATAGACTTAATAAGAAATTTTTCGAACATTATATGTAATTATTCTTTTTTAAGTAGAAATTTTCTTAAATAACTTTTTGATGCAATAAACTTTAAACTAACCCAATATCTTATAAAAATAGATTATGCTCTGCCAAAAGGCTAATAAATTTCAATATTTACAATGCTGCTAGTGAAGACAGAATATTAATAGTTACTTTCATAAAATAAAATCGTATTAACAACATTAATAATTTCATAAGTTTTACTTATGAAATGTTATTACGAAAAAATCTAAGCAATTCAGAGAAATGTTAAAACAACAATTAAAATTTTAAAAATTTAGATTTTAGATTTTTCTTTTTATAATAGCTATTTTGATTCTCCTCTCCTCATATTGTTTCAATATTACCATAATATTATTGCTAAAAGGAAGAGATTGAATGGAACTTAAAGGATGCATTAAATTATAACAGTTGATTCCTTGATTTTAGTCTCGTATTTTTTTTCCATTCACACACTTTAAAAGTTATTTCAAAATATTATTTTGCGTTCAACAGTCTTAAAACCATTTTGAAAAATACTTGTCATTTAAAATTCCGATAAATTAACAACTTAGATTAGAGAATCTATCTGAAGAAAAGGTTTTCATATTGAATTCAATAAACTTGTGGTTGCCATCTATTTTAGAAAGAATTACTAGTCAAATAATTTGAAAACATTTTCAATATACTAATTTATTAAATATTGACTTTACTTTTTGAGATTTAGTCATTTATCTAGTCAATTTGTGTTTTACTGTAACAACGCAGTGAAAGAATTACAATGCAAAAAATAATTCTTAAAGAATCTCATTCATTCATCTATATTAAAAAGACATATTTATTTTAGTTTTCTTTTCTAAAATAAGCAATCTGAAAGCAAATAATTGCTTAAAATTAGTATATATCGTTGATAGACTACTTAGACATTAAATCGTATTAGCAATTTTTACAATTTGAGGTTTAAAAAATAAAAATATTCTACTTAATATACATATATTTATTACTTCTTTTGAAAATAGTAATTTCGGATATGCGCCATCGAATTTTTAAATGAATAATTTTGGAATAAATGATTTTTTTCTAATCTCAAATTTTTTTGTGGTACAAAAATATAGAAATAAGCTGCCAAATAAAATAATGTTGATAATTGGTCACTATTCCATATTAAAAAAGTACACATGAATATACATTTTCAAAAATATAATTGAAAAAAAAACATTTTTAATAACGGTACTACAATTTTATATTTTAAAGAAATTACACTTTCAGACGATTACTGTACGATACCGTTCATACAATGCCGTTCAAACTGCTTATAATGAACATTATTTGAAATTAAAATGACCATTAAATATTAGAAAAATATTTATTTATTAAAATGTTTTACATGTGTATTATTTATAAATTCTAAAAATTCATAATGGATATAAAATACGAGTAGTCTAGGTTAAAATTACACTTCCTGTATTTCATACATCATGCAATAATTGTTTTAATTTAAATATTTCACGTTGATGATTGGTTTTAATGAATAATTTTAATTTAATTTTTCTCTTCTTTTGAATTTTTATTGATTCCTGGAAGAATTTCATTGTTAAAAGTTGAGCTATATATTGAAATAAAGTTTTACTTTTTAAATTGACTGTAAGTTTTTCTGTTCTGTCAATATGAATTTAAACTTTTTTATTTATTTATTAAGACCTCGGTGATATAGTTTGGTTATAGTTCCCATTATTAGAAGATAGCGAATTCAAATCCTCACTTAACCGTAGATCAGTTATATTCATTATGAGTCCTGAGGCACATTAAGCAGGTAGTGATCGTAATGTTCTCCAAGTGAAATGATAATTTTGGGAATGTCTGGATAAGTATTGGTGGTGTCTTTTGCTTAGTTACTGCTTTTAAATTACGAAAACTTTTACTCGGCTCTATCTAACTAATATAACCAAATTCTGAGCTAGATTCAGAGAAGATATGATAGTGCAACAATAACAACAGTTATATATTACAGAAAGGAAACAATTTAGCATATTATCATAATTTCTCTGTGTTAGTGGTTGTTTTCTTTTTGCAAAGAAGTTTCGTTAATTATTTACATTGTTTTACACGTAATTTATTATTACACAAAGTTTGGTTAATTATTTATTTTTCAAAAAATATTGTGGAGGTTGATTTTAATTTTTACCTAAATCTCGAATATAATATATTTTTTCAACCTATAACAATTTTATAATTTTTATATAGATTATAAATATTTTTCAAATGTTTTTAATAATATCTTACTCAAAAGATTTTTAAATTATTTCTTGTGATGAGCCTGTTTGATTACTCTAGTAGATTTTGTCATTTTATCTACGAATCATATAATTTAAATCATTATAATTTTTAATTGGAAATATGAAAATTTTGATTTTTCAGCGCATTTACAAAACTTCATATGTTTCTAGAAAACTATTTATTTAATAAAAGCAAGTTTTATTTGTCTCAATAAACCTTTCAATCAATCAAGATTCTGCATAATTGTTAATGTTAAAAAAATTTTATCATAAAAATAAAAAAAAATTGTTGCGAGAAATTTTTTTAGATTATCTTCTTTTTGATACTGTTCAATCCATAAAAACTGTTTTAAATATTTTTCTGTAAAAAGAAAAGTCGGTTACCAATCGGTGGATAAGTTGACTGCTTCAAAATGTTACAAATTTTTGGATTTAGTTCCACAGTTTTTGTACAATGTATATAAGTATTATCGAAAAGAAGAATTAAAAAGTGACAGTTAACAAGAGATTTCAATTTTTCGTGCAGATCTCATTAACATACTATCAGTATTTTTTTGTTATTTTTTTCTCCTCAATTGGAAAAAATCAGTAGAGAATTACACTCATACATTTCATTTAACTGTGGCTCTAACTTGTGCACTTTTTTACTATGTCAATTTCAGAAAAGTATACCTAATATTGTTGCATGAACAATTTTAATTCTGGAGATAAATTTCTGAGTACGTGCAGTTGTATTCATTTTTACAAACATTTTTAGAACATCACTTTCCCAAGCCTTTATTGACTTTCTCGTGGTTCATTTTATAGGGAAAAGTCACTAAACCAAAGCATTTAACATAAAGACCTCAAATTGCGATCACTAAAAGCATACAGTATTCACTCTCAAATTCTTGGTTTATATTACGTGTTGCCTTTGCAGCATTTTTATTTTTACCGGCTGAATTCATATCCTTATGGAATTCAAAATAAATGAAAAACTGCAAAAGCATATTCGTTGTAAAACAAGTAACAAAAGCCAATTTTTTGTCTATCAAAGGACTTTATTGCGTAATTGGGGTAAAAACAATACAGTAGAAGTTACATAATGAAATAGGAGTATTCTTAAATATGTAACCCATCTTTACAAAAAGATGTAGTTTTAAAAAATTATATATATGTTTGAAACTGTTTTATAATTGACTGAAAAGGTCATTTATCTTTATACAATGATGAAATATTTTCCCAAAATGCAAATCATAACCATTAAAAATCATCTGAAAAGCTTTGTGAAGAATCAAACAGTTAGACTTTTGGAAATACACTTTTTATCCAAGTATGTTAGAAAGGTAAGATCTTAGAAATCTTTAAGCTGACAAATTTTTTAAAATATAAACTAAAATATTTTTCATTCCAGTTCTCCGATGTGATGAATTTCAAGTCGTTAACGACCAATTTCGAATGTAAGTGATTACTATGGAGCATTGGAAAATTTTAAATATATAGGAAATTAAAAATGAAATGAAATCCAAGATTTGAAAAGCTATTTGTTTTCCCTGTAAATTAAATTCGTTGAGTAATTCATAAATTCCTCTATGAGTTAAATTTGCTGTTTCCATGGTAATTAATATTTTATAATTTACACAGAAAATTGATCAAGATTAATTATTGCTAATTACGTTGAACTATTCATTGAGAAATATATATAAGCGGGAATTAATTTATTAATATATTCATTTAAAAACATTTTTCAGCCTTTTTATATATTTATTACAAATATTTTATATTAATATTGACATGGAAAAAATATGTACAAATATTATTAGAGTTAAAGCTATAATTAAACTTTGTCTCATTTGTTTATTAATCTTTGGAAAATTTCGTCAGTGTTTTCCATTAAAACACTAATAAGAAAGTATTTACATAAATTATAAATACTCCTTACAAATTTTTTACCGTACATTCCAACTTTCAAACACAATAATATGCATGTTTAATCTAAAAATAGTTTACTTAGATCCTAATTATGTTCCTTTTGCTAACCTTGCAGATTTAACTCAAATAAATATATAGTTTACTGTTGATCTATGGATATATAAATGTTCAGAAACTAACTAAAATATTACTATTTCAATATTAAATATTGCCATCAAAAAATAAATGTCACAACTTATATTATCCCACAAATCAGCTAAAATGCTACGTGAGATGAAATAGTTATTAATAACTTTTCCTCTATGGATTTCCGGATTTTTGAAAAATGTTTCTTTCTAGTTTACTTTTTCTCTGCTCTCTCTGTAAACATAACTTCAAATAATAGGGTTTAGATATTTATCTCTAATAATAAAATCGGATACACGTTCAATATTATTGCATCATTGATCAGTGAGACACATAGTAAAAATTTATTTCCTTTAAATGAATTTTGATAATATTATTAACATCAAAATATTTGTTATTTATGGATTTATTTATAAGAATATTTAATTATTATAATAACTCTATAATTTTTCTAATATGTAACATCTATCTTAATTAGCTATATCCAATTTGAAATTTTTTTATCAACATTACTATTCGCATTATGTAAGTAACTAGTTTTATGAACGAAATGTCTGTCTAAACTTAAATGTGCTAAAATGTTAAATGTACAAAAAAAATTAAGTTCTTTACGAAACTTAATTTTAACCTTCATAAAAAAGTCTTTTAAGAGACATTTTTTCAGTATATGTGAATCATTTATTTTCAACAAATCATTGCTTTATGAGTGAACTATGAATTGCCAATTAATGGCTAGTTTAACTCATTATTAAAGTCACTTCTAATACTTTATATATATTTAAATCATATTTCCATAAGTGTTTATCTTTCAAGTCTTTATAGCATAAAATAAAAAAATTTTCTTTCCTTTTTTTTTTCTTAAATAGAGAAATGTATTTTTTCTTCAAATAAATATATATATAATTTAAATGTTATATTCAACTTATCTAGTAATGATCAAAAATATTCAAAAGCATTTTCAAATAAAATAAACTCATTTAAGGAAAATATATTATTTCAGAGTAAAATAAAAATGTACTAGTTAAAATTCAATTAGTGTTCAAGAATCAAACTAAATCAGCCTGTCGATTAAAATACTCTTTGCTAGAAAGTTTTGAATACAGTCTAAAAGCTTTTTCATAAATTCCATTTGAAATTCACCAGATAAATTAAATTAATCAACACACAATAAGTAAGCATATCTAACTGCATTTTCTATTAAAAATTTTTAAGCAAAATAGAATAATGTGTGAATATTTTGTTACAAATTAAGAACTAAATATATTTTGCGAAGTTTGTGCTTTAATTACAATTTTTTAAATAATATTAATAAGTAACTACAAATAGTTATCTGCTAAATTTAATTTTTATACAGCATACTATTATATTTATCAAAATAAATTGTTAAAATAATCAAAAAATGCCAATACTTCCAAGTATTTTTACTAATGTGCTCAGTCTTTTCCTTATTAATATTGAAAATATATTTTATTTAAATATACTTTTTAAATTTTAATCGAAAAATAAAGAAAAATGTAAATATTAAATTATGAACTCAGTATAAATTTCATCCCTGGGATTTAGAAAATTAATATTCATGTATGCATTCTTTTATTCATTTTTCATATTTTTTTGCAAATAATAAATGCTTAGCAATATTTACAAAAAATGAATTGCAATTATGATCTAGTCAAAAATTATGAATAAAAAAAACTTCGAACATATTTTTAAAGAATTTTTTTTGAATTTGTGTTCTCAAATTAAGGGAATAAGGAAACATTTTCTATTTTTGGTGAATAATGTATACTTTGAAATTTTATGTATATATTTTAAATGTCAATTATATTGAGAAATAAGTTTTTAAAACAGTTTATAAATTTATAAATTTTTGTAACTTTTTATTTATGGGTCAAATTGTAGAACATTAATTGACATAAATGCTAAATTATTTTACAGAAAAAAATAAAAGTAAGTATTATTTTAATAAAATCTCATTTGAAAACCCTTTTGGGGCATTTCAAAAACAGGTTTTCGTAAAACTTCTATTTGTTGTTTGGCTATATAAAAATATTTATATCGTATGATTTCTTAAGAATATTGACTTTCATTAATTCTAATTTATGATTCATCTTAAATGGATGATTTAGTCTGAATTTAAAACGTTGATTCAAAACGATGCTTTAAATCGGTTTACTAAGCAACGCTGTTTGATGTGTTATATATAATACTTCTAATGATTGGTCCACGATAGACACACATATACCTATTTCTTTCCCTAAAATTGTTTTGCTTTCATTTCCCTTATATCTTTCTTAAATTTGTGGGTTTATTTTCATTTTTATCTATTAGCATTTTGAATCGTTACACAGATAAAACTTGTAACAATTTCCAGAATTATTTTAATACTTGAATGTCATAAAGTTAGATTCATTTTATATAAATTTAAAAGGGCATTTTAATTTAAACTATTTACATTCTCACAAGTAAAGAAACTTAAAAATTAAATATTTTTACTACACATATTGTACATATTATTTCATTGATTGGTTATTTATAGTATTTAAGCAAAAGTTTTAACTAAGGACATTAATTTTATATTAAAAAATAAATTTAAATGGATGTGTTTAAGGATATTACATAATGTTTTTTTATGCTATAATCTAAATCGAATTTGTCAGTATGAACCGGTATAATATAATTGAATATTTGAGATTCTGCACATTCTAAGCACTTAAAGTTATATGCAAATATTAATTACGTTTAATTTTTGAAAAGCGAAGTTATATACAGATAAAATTTGACATTTTCTTAAGTAATTTAAAAATATTCCCTAACTAATACTATCATTTAGAAATAATTAGTTAAAATTTAAATGTCAAACAAGTTCTATGTTATAAAAATAATTTAGTGGTTGTTTATATTTATTCTCTCTTAATTAGTGAAGTTATGACTAATAATATTATATAATATATATATATATCATTTTTTCTATAAAATGCTTATTACATAATAAAATTAATTACAATATTTATTATCATTTCAGTAAGAGAAAAAACAAAGATTTACTAGGATGTATGTGTAAAATAAGCTGTAACTAAAATCTTTTCATACATAAAAATATTTATAAGGAATCCAAAGAACTAAAGTAAAATTAGAGATATTTGTAGAAGACAAAATTTTAGAATAAAATCTAGAAACTTCTGGATTACTGAAACTGATGGAAGAGTAGTCTATAGAGCTGAAATCTAAATCCTCTTTGGCCAGGAGCTTAGAAAGGATTAAAAGTATTATGTTCAAAAACATCAAAATAAGTAACATGTTCATAGCTTTCGATGTCATTATACTGACTTGACAAAAAAAAATTTGAACTAGGAAAATAATTTTATGAATATACGCTAGTTACATTTTAATAATCACGATATACTGAAACTAGATCGTGATTATAAAAATAAAACTATGCTAAAATATGCTTTTAAAAAATTTTAGGGTTAAGGTAGATGCACACATAATTGCGTAAAAATTTTTTGAGGGAAAAAGATTTAATTTTAATCAAACTAAAATATTAATTTTTTTTATATTAAATACACATCCTTTATATTTTTATTAAAACAACAACATTCTATAAATATTATTGCTTAAAAAAACTTTTTTTATATATAAAATAATTCGATAATAAAAATATACTAATCTTGTCTTTTTATGATTAATAATTTTTACAAAAGATTTGTTAATAAAATAAGAGCATTTACTTAATTAAGTGATTAAAATAAATATAACTTTTTAAATATTTTTCTAAGATTTTAGCAATAAATGATTGAACAATTCATAGAAATTTCTTAAATTTGTTAATTATTCTGAATAAAGTAAAAATTTCAAAGTAGTCAAAATATATTGATTTGTTGCCAATAAATTAATTTTTACCTTAAAATAATTATATAAATTTAATAAAATTCCGCCAAAATTTAATTTACAAAGCCTTTATTAGAATTATACAGAGTACTTCAAATTATCTTTTTAATTTATTGAAAACTAAATTGTTTAGTTTTATATTTGTATTATATTATATTGTTTTTCTTGATTTTGTCTGATTGGTATTAAATTGTATAGTTTCTTCTTTGATTTATCTTGATCTTCAAGCTCCATCTTTTATTTATATTGATATTTCTCACAATAGATGCTTTTATAATGGTTTGATTGCCTATGTTTGCTAGTAGATATTGTATTTGCTTCCTATTTTCTATGCATTTTATGTACAGATTTTATTATTTACATAATATATATATATATATATATACAATAAAAATAACACTATACTATGAATTTTTTTTAAATGTTCAATTCAACAAAACTGTAAGTTCTTAAAAAATGAACTTAAAATACAGATAGAAATGCTTCGCTTTCCAGTTTGAAGAGATTCAAAAGAAATATAGTGAAAAAATAAATATATTTTTATTTATAGTTATTATGAGTTTTGTTTTTCTTAATAGAATTGCATAAAAATTTATCTGATAATATATATCCTATATGAAATGCAATAAAATTACAAATACTTACCAACTGTTAATCGTGCTATATAGTAAGCACAATAGAATATTAAAGTTGTTAAATTTTTTAATACAAAAAGTATCTCAAATCAACTATTTTAGGTTATACAAAATTAAAAACTGAATTTAATTTCAATAAATCATAACTGAGATATGAATGCTTTCTTTTAAATTTCTTATTTAAAATAATGGCTTTCATATTATCAAGGTAATTTATAATTCAGTTATCGTGTTTCAAGATCTTATACATACATTTTAAAAATATTTTATAAATATATATTCACAATTTTTCTTTCAAAATTTAATGAAAATAATATTTTGAAAATATAAAGGAATATTTTATTAAAAAAAAAGCTTTAAATAAGAATAACTGAAGTTTTTTTTAATTCTTATTTAGAATAAAGAAGCATGTTAAATCTTATGATTTAAATTCATTTTGTTGATTCAATTTCTTGAAAGAAACTTTTTAAATTGTAAAATTCTTTATTATATTTCTGAAATTCTTTAACTGAAATTTTATACAGTTATGTCCTTAAAATTTTCAAGGAATTTATCTACTTTTTATCATGTCATTTTAAGCTGTCCTTTATTGAAAGCATAAAATTTCGCGAATTTTAAAATTGATATTGTATTACAATGCTTTAAATATCCTTACAATCAACTCATGCATTCTAGTGTCAAAAAAACAAGTCATTCTAGGTTTACGAAAAGATTTTTGCTTCTAAATAAATGAAAAGCGTTACGATATTTTTCTTTATTTTAATAGACTTTTATTCATAAGAATATTTATCTTATAAATAAATAAATTTTAAATATAATAAAAAGTAAAATATAAAACAAGATTTAAAAAAAAACATAATTTCTAATGTAATTGAAAATAAAACATAATCTTTATTTCCCAATCATTTAGCTTTACTTTTAACTGAAGTTAATTTAATCTGTTAATTTTCAAGAATCTTAATAAAAACAGGTATTTGTTTTCATTAACCACATTAGTAATAATACCTATACATTTATACAGTTCCTATATAGATGGATGAAATGAATAGATAAAGATAGAAAATAAAAAAGAATGTAATATTGAAATTAAACTAACTAAATATGTTTTAAATAATTGTATTCTTGACAATCTTCTTATATCATGATTCTGCTTTATTTGTAGCATCCTCTGTGGGCTTGCATCATTACTTACTCATGTATACGTATTAAAAACATCATAAGCATCTTCTGTTAGAAAAAACTACATTGAAAAATTTTCATCAAATGAGGAATATTAAAAATAATATCGATTCTATTCATTTAGATTTATCGCATATTTTTCATGCAACATTTATTTTAATAAATTATGTTATAATTGTTGCCATATACAATTTTCAATAAAAATTTCTTAAATGATCTGTTTCAAGCACATTTTTAAGAGAATAGTGTTTGAACATAAAAGTACTAATTCTCATTACTTTTGCTTTCATAGTTCTAAGTATTTATAACTCTTAAAATACAAATCAAAATTATTGTGATTCCAAGGTAAAAGTTCTCAGACATTATCGCTTATTAATAGACACATATTTTAATGTTTCTTTAATAATTGCATGTTATATAAACAGAAGAAGTTTTATAAATATGTAGTCTAATTTAAATCACAAAGCTAAATGTTTCAGCGTGGGTTTTGTAGTAAATTATCTTTTTCTTAATTGGCAAGTCTCGGTTTCAATGCTAACAAAATTTTGTACAGGATCTTAGTATATCATTTCTGTATTCTACATATACAATAGTACCACTCATACACTAAGTGCTCAAGTGTTTTTTTTTTTTTTTTAATTTTTTGCATAAAAATAAGATCCATGAAAAGTAATTTTGGGAGTGGTTATGCAATTAACGTTTAAAAAGGTTTCTGAAACATTTTCAGCTATTTGATTAATTTGTATTATTATGTACCAAAATCTTGTGGTGTAATATTAGCTACAACAAAATTCAAACTGTATATTTCTTATCAATTAGCCTAATACACAAAATTGCTCTTAGCTAAGCAAAAAACTATATTTTCTGATTTTAACCACCTAGATAAATGCTTAAGATTTTTTTCGATTTTCTATTATTATGATTGATTATCGAATAAAATTCTTCTTGGAAGACACATATGAAATAACTGTTTGATTGATTAAGCTATCTACTAATATCCATTCTTCCTAGCAATTAATAAAATTAATAATATTAACCAATAAGTGGTAATTTGAAATAAATTAAAAGTTTCTTTCATGAGAGCCAGCACACAATATTATTCAGTCTAAGAAATAACAATAGCATATATTTCTCTAAGCACACATATTATAATTCAGCAACTTTTTGCAAAAGATATGAAACAAACAGTTAAATAATCAACATGTATATAAGAAATTTCACAAATCTCAAGAGAAACTTCTATTGATGTACTTCAAACTCCCTACAATTTTGAAAAACTACCAAGTTTAAATTTTTCATTTAGTTTTTATTTTAATGATGTATTTATTTCATTAATTTCTTTATTGAATTCTGTGTTCAATTTTAAAGTAAATTTTGTCCAAATTTGTTATTTCATATCACCTATTCTTAAAGAGTTAAAAGCAAAATAATCCTTAATACTTATAATTATTTAACAACGCAAGTTTGAGTGATGAGCAGAAGACAACACTTATAATAGTCACATCTGTGGAAAGTTGTCTTGTCTTGTTCACACTTCTTGTTCATCTTCACTTAAATGTGCTTTTGAAATTTTTAATTTTTGTCAACTTTTTAGTGCAGCGATAAACATTTAAAATATTATTATTTTCAAATACAAAATCTTTTCAGTATACATTAAAAAGTCTGAAAATACAACAATAAATATTAAAACAGTTATTGAAATCGTTAATAATATAGTTAGATCTTTGTAATATTCATTAGCTCTTCAATATAATAAGTTCTCTTATAATCAAAATTCCTAAGAACGCATAACTCTAAGATGTTCTTCTAAACAATAAGAAAACGGAAACAGTGGTAGCCTTGTGAGCTAAAAGATCGTGTTCATAAATGAAAGAAAACTATAACTTCTGCTTTGTCCCTTTTTCTAGCTTACAAAACCCACTTTTGAGAGTCGATGACACAGCCATGGGTTAATCTACTGCATAAGTCACTTTTGAGCTTTGCGATTATATATATATATATATATATATATATATATAT
>JAPDSC010153016.1:152594-203893 GCA_026290005.1 Latrodectus geometricus
CTCTCTCTCTGTATATATATATATATATATATATATATATATATATATATATATACAGAGAGAGAGAGACAAAGAGAGAAGATGATAATACACATTATATAAAAATAATTAGTAGACACGTAAATAGACAAGATACTAAAGTTATAAATCAAAAACTTGGCACATAAATTGATAGAAAGAAAAGTTTAAATTTCTGAATTTAACCAGAATTAAATAAAATTTTCAAATAAACACCTTTTAACAAGAATAATTCTTTTCTTTAGAAAAGTTTTGAAATACAAATTGTGATCATAAAATTCAATTTAATAAAAAAAAGCCGTGACAAAATAATTGTAGCCTTAAAAGCTTGCCACGATTTTAAAAGGCAACTAATGCTCTGTTTGTTTTGAGAAAATATTTCATAATAAGCAACAATCTTCAACTAAATGTACTAAAAAAAATAAATACTAGAGCAATAAAAATGATATTCCGACATTCGAATTCCAGAAAAAAATGTTCCAGCCTGTAGTTTGGCAACAGTCAAAATGAAAAAAATAAGAATCTTAAGACTTCTCAAGTTATAACATCATCGAAATGAGTATATAGAGTAAAAGCATATTGCCCAACTCTCAGTTTTTAAAGAGAAAAAAATGAAACTACCGTAGAAGATTGCAACCTCGTGAAAGAAGCAGTCGCTAGGAGTCGCTTATAGCTGATCGACCATTGCACGAGAAGATTGGATACTTCTCCAGTTACAAAACACATACAAGAAACTGTATTTGTGTCGACTGATTTCAGATGAATACTGGATTTTTGTTCGCAAATATCGTTTTACCGTTCTATTTGAAATATTCCTTGATTTTTTTTTACTTTTAACTCTACTTATACTAAGAAAATATTTTATATTATTATTTATAACTAACAACCATGTTTACACAAAATGAGCTGATATTTTTTAATAATTTATTATTTTTTGTCTACACAAATATTTGAATGTGTTGTTCAGTAAAAATATAAGAATTTCTAAAAACAGTAAAATGTTTAGATATTTTACTTTTTAAGAAATTGAATAACATCATTAAATAAAAGAGAATATTAAATATAGTTTGTACTATTAATTCAACCATATTGAAGATAAATTTTTCTTCAACTATAATTTTACTAATTAATAAAACAAAAAAGATTAAGACAACTTATTAATGCTCATTTCGCTGTGAGTTTTAGGTTTATATTCCTACTTTGTTTGAATTATTGCAATATATTTAAATTATAGACTACACTTTCTTCTTTCACCCTTTTTAATATCATTGCAAAAACTGTAATAAAAAAATTTTAAAAGTTAAACTTAATATCATATTATTTTCTTATGAATTTTTCATATATTATTACTCAAATATCAAAATCTATTTTCAGTAATAATAAATTTAGATCGAACATGTTGTGTTTAAAATGCAAAACTATAAAATATTTGACAAAAAAGTATTCAATTTTGATATATTCTGGAATTCTTCAACGTTCCAAATAACTACTCTCCAGCAAACTGTGCTTGTATTAAGTTGTTATAATAGACCGGAATATATCTATTGTTAGAAAAAAATATTTTCTATCTCCATAAAATATTTATTATAGCCCTCAAATATTTACTGTTAAATGCTTCTACACAAACTATTATTATCATTGCCTTTTAATATGTATACATCATTTGCATTACATTTTTTGTCGCTGAACTTCTTTTAAAGTTTTCAATGGGATATAAAAAAGAGAAGATGACATGCTATGAATTCATTTTTCCAATAAGTACGAAACACCTACATATACTTTTCAAAAAGCTTGGAAACATCTTTTAAATCTTTGCGAAATACTAATATTTATTTGTTGCTTTGAAAACAAATTATTTGGAAATTAAAGCACATAAATTTAAAATATAATAAAAAAGCGCTAAATAACGCTAATTGAATCACAGAAAGTTTAAAATACTTATAATAGTAAAAACTAAAATAAAAATATTTCCTAATGAAAATAATACACATATTAATTTTATTTTAAACCGAATTGTATTTTGGACTACTATTAATGTGTTGGTGCATAACAAATTATATGAAAATATGTATGTATATGTGTTTTTTATTAATAAAACAAATAAATGGAGATATTAGATTTCATTCGAAATCTTGTATTGAGAGTTTTTTAGCATTTAAATTAATAAAAGCAATTTTAAATATATATATATATATATATATATATATATATATATATATATATCTGATTATTACTTTAATTATGATGCACTTTTCATGAAGAATATTACCCTCATTAAGTAGTTTAATTTACATTTTGTAATTATAATAGGTAGTCATAGTTCGGATAGAAGAACTGATGAAAAAAAGTAGATAAGTAAAAGTAACTTTTAATTTTCTACTATATAATAAAACAAAATGATTTAAAGTAAAATTAACTGTATATATTAATTGTTATTTAAAAATAAGAAGAGATCAATATATATATATATATATATCATATTCAAATTGAAAATTCTGGTAAAAAAGAGAGTTAAGGAAATAAAATTAATTTAAGTAAAATATATAGCCCTTGTCAATGGGAAACTATGAAAATATCATAATCAAAAACTGAGAATATATTATATAGCTGAATATTTGTTTTCACAAATTGAAATGTTTTACGTATAATGAATAATATAATTGTTGTGTTGCTTAGGATATAATTTTTATCTGTTAGAAACTCTAACAAAACTTCAACTGAAATATGAGTCCAGTTTTTATTCAGAAATTTATACAAGTATGCCGACAATTTTATTCAATATTTCAGGACACAGACTCTACAAATTTACTCATGCCGTTGGTTGGCATGTCGAAAAAAATAGGAAAAGGCAATTTTTTTCCTATGCAAGTTTTTTAATCATAGTATTTGTTACACTAGTGATGAAGGGCTTTAATCTCATTAAGAAAAATTTTCTTTTATTTAGTACTTTTGAAGAATTTCTTCATTTGTTTTCCTACTAATGAATATCGTGTTCTATTTTCAGTATTCTCTTTATCTTAAGAAGATAAAATCAATTGTGTTTAGGCCAAGCAATATCAAGTTAATATTTTTTAAAAAAAAGTCCGTAAATATTTGTTTTATTCAAGTTGTTTGTTTGTCAATATTTTGCTATGTGTATGTGTTTCATGTTTAGATAAATATACTATTTTACCTTAAGCGAAACATACTTGGATAAATTTTAACATAATTGGATAAATGTAACAAGAACATATATTTTCTGATTGGAATTATTTGTAACAGAAAATATTTAAGACTATCTATTAAACTCTAGTATATAATAAAGTTAATAATGGTTGTAAGCTTGGTTCATTATTTTCTTCTTAAAGTGAGTGGCATTGAAGTGCCCAATTTTTAAATCTTGTCAATTCAGAGGAATTTGTTCGTCATAGATTTTTTTATGTTAATCGTTTATTTCACAAAATGTAATTATATCCCTAAAATTCCCAAGATTATCATTGTAAATATTTATGAACAAGATTTTTGTTGGTAAGATGATTCAATCACACTAATTCAAAATGCTTTATCCATTTTTGCATTCCAGCTTTTGAATCTCAAGAATTAATATTGGCTAAAGAATTAAGATTATGATGCTTAATTATCTTTGGACAGTACAACCAAAGTGAGTGTATTTGATGACCTTAATACCTCAGTTGGATACATATAAAATTGTCCATACGACATTTTATTTTCAGCTATTAAAGCACAATAGAAATTTAATTACACTAATTCCTATTTAGTAGAAAAATAGACTTTTTATTATAGCAAAATTTCTTGCAAATATTTCGTTTTCGAGTATATTTTTAAATTTGACTTAATAAACAATATTCTCAAATTATAAATATTTCATTGTAAACTACTTAAAACTTTATGAAATTAATCAAATATGGTTAAAAGCATAAATATTGATACAAATGTTTGTATAAAATAAAAACAAAAATTTAAATTTTTATATAAGAAAAAAGTAATAAAATAATACAAAATTGTTATTATTGATATATTTAAATATAGTAAAAGTAATTCACTATAATACTAATATCATGTTGATATATAATTAGTAAAATAATTTTGAGTTTATTAACATTTTATGTGTGAATATATAATTATTTACTTTACTTTTTAAGATCAATATTATTTTAATTATTGATTAAGATGTATAAAATCATTTTAAGCAAGCAATAATCTTTAGTAGAAAAATAGTATTTTTTTAACATTACATCAAACAAGCGTACAATGTATTTTATCATATTCATATGTTATTACTAAAAAAAAATCATAAATTTTAAAAATATCAAAATTTTATTCTAAAACTGTCACGTTATAGTTTGTTATATTTATATTTAAAACAACTTTACTCCCCTATACCTTTTTAGTATTTAATTATATTGAAATATTGGACTGAATATTCAGTACGCAATCTATCAAAATTGGATACTGAAAGTATTTTACATTTCCCTATAAATAATTTAAATTGCAATCTAATGTTTTAATAAATATCTAGTTTATCAAAATAAATTACAAATTAAAAATATATTTCAAAAAATTTATTCTTTTTATATGTTTTTTAAAATCAAAATTTATTGATTTTCAGAAATACAATGAACAAGTTTTTGAATGCAAGCTTTTTTTATAAAATTGGAGCTCTATCTATCAGACATGATATTGAAGAAAATATAAAAGTGTCCTTTTTGAGACAAATATAAGTCTAAACTTTAAAAATTTTCTTCAAAAAAAAGGTATAAAAATATTTTATGTTGATCATTTCCAGTGTCAACAAAACTTTATTACAAATTTTCTCGAAATAAAGTATAAGTTCTGCATGTGTTTTTTATAAAGACATATCACACAAAAAGATAAAAATATTTAACAAGACTTATATTTTTTTCTACATATTCTCATGCTCGTAAGCTGTTTTTGTACTAGTAAAATATTTTCCCATACCGTTCTTCTGCCTATTCATTATTATACAAAACTTAAGCAGATTTTGTATTTTACAGTTGTCTGTGGTATACGATATTTACAGCATAAAATATTTTCTCTAATGGGAATTGTATCATAACAGTTTTGAGTCAATGGGCAAAAAAATTTTTTTTTTATGTGTTAAAGTAGTGTGTAATTTTTCCCCTGGTATTTTATACAAATAAATGTGTGAATCGTAAAAAACATTTTTCTGACATTTTCAAATTCTTTAGTGAATTTTAAAATATCACCTATACTTTATATAGAACAAAAATAAATATTGCTCTTATTTTAAGATTTTTTTCATTACTATTTGTGTAACCTTTGTTTTGCTTTCCTTTATGACACATTCATTTCAATAAGAGCAAAAATTTATAAAATATTAACATTGCATATCAATTTCATAAATTATGTAGGACAAATTTATTTTAAACTGTTATCAAATAATATACATAAAACAATATTTCATTAAAATTATTTACAGAAAAATATTAATTATTAAAAGTATTTACAGCCTGCAAACAAATTGTTTTTTATTCATCATTTTAATTTTTAGTTACTTTTTTTTTGCATTTAGCCTTAAAGTTTTGATATACTTTTAAAAACGTAAAATCTATCTTATTTATGAATTTAACTTGATTACATATTGTTAAATATCTGTAAAATTACAATTATACTATTAGCAATTATATTTTAATATTTTTTCTTTTTCTATTGTTTTGCTTGGACTCAATATAACAAAAGTTATCCATGTTAAATTAGAAAATTGTTAATAATTAACTATAATGTAATAAGAAGAATGATATTTTTCTCATAATAATTTATTCTCTACTGTAATAAAAATTTTCTTGTACCTCAATGCATTGTGTTATTATTAGTTTTTTTTTAAAAATACAATTCTTGTGTCTTAAATTGAATATAAATTTAAAACATATTAGCACAATGATTTTATAATTTTGTTACCATTAAGTATTTTATGTTAATAATAATTTTATGATATTAAATAAATAAAATTCAAAAAGTTTAAAACCATTGTTCTTGCTCACATAAAAGATAAATTTCGAAGTATTTAAAAAATTAATATAATTCATTTATCATTTAATATCATAAACTCATAAATTAAATTTACATAATGCAGCCTAATAAACCGTGTTTTGTATTTATATTTACATGAAAAATACAAATTTTAAGTATAAATACCTAATAATAGTAAGTATAATGTATAAAAAATAAATATTAAGAATAAGTACATTTATTTTTAAGTAATTTTTACTGATATTTAGAAAATGCATATTTTCTTTTCAAAACTGAAATCTTCTTCTTTACAATTGCTTCAAGAAAACCTTTTCACTGCCCCAATATCAAATGTTTACAAAATGAGAACTTTTTTTGGTTTAAATTAATACAATTTCCATTAGCAGATTAAATTTTTTTTCAATTTTTATGCACTTCTAAATAAAATTAATTCCAACATCAAGGGAATTGTTCATGCAAAATTTATAAAAAAAACAACATTCTTTAATAAAACCTTAATAGAATAGAATTAAGAGTTGGATACATAAACTCAATTTAGTTAATTCATATATATAATATATCACTTCAATTACAACTTTAACTTCAATTACAACTTTATTTATAACCTGTTTGGTATACCAATACCCTTTTTAAAAATGGCTTGATTTTAAAAATCAAGCATTCTCTCTTATAAAATTTAATTATATTCAAGTATTTCATATTTAACGGAAAACGTTTTCATCATTTACCGATAATGAACTAAAGAAAATATTTGTTCAATAAATATCACTAGTGTGATGTCAATGTAAAATTTCAAATCTTTTTCTTCAAAATGTTAATTAATAAAAACAAATTTTATGTCTAAATTTTAGTTAAAGCTGATATTATTAAATCCAAGTACAACATTATTTTTATTTTTTTCTTTAAATATTTTTATCAAAGGAAAGAAAGTAGCAGAAGCAATTACAATTTATTTATAAAATTATAGCCTTCCATTATTCTAATTTTGACTTATATATATATATATATATATATATATATATATATATATATATATATTGATCTGCCTTTTCTATTTTCAGCCTTATATTACTCTTTTCTTAGGAAAAGTTTCACCCTTAGGCTATGAGAGAATGGTGTGGGAAAAAAGTTTCAAAGAATATATCTTGCTTCTTATTACTCTTCCTTCTTTTTCTTCTTTTATCTCAAGAAGGGGTTCTCTTACTCGTTCGATAGAACCCAAAACATAGCCCCTCGTATCAGTTTCTCTTCATTCGCATTTTCGTTTGAATCTTTTCTTGGCCCAGCCAATCTCTACCACTTCGTGAGTGTTTGTGATTTCTTTTCCACTAACGTTTTTCTCTCGATCTTTTTTTTTCTTTTCCAAAATCCAGGAAAAGGTGGTTTCGGATTACTCTGCTTTAAGGCCCCTTCGCTAAAAAAGAGAAAGGGAATAAGTCGCAATTGTCTGACCAAACATTTCCCCAACCTTCACTCCTCCTACATCCCGTTTTTCCAAGGTAAAAAAAAAAAGAAAAGCAGCTATTCGGAAATAAAGGCTTCGCCTACTCCCGCCTTTCCCATAAATCCTATCTCTTTTTCATTGATTGGTAAAGGTGTGTTACAGTGTGTCATATTACAAACTATAATAGAATAGCTTGACTTGAAGTAAACATTGATTTGTGCTAAATATCGTGTTCAGTTTCACGTGTGATTTTGTTTCTGTCAGTCGTATTTCCAGAAAGAAGGAAAATCATGGTTTTTACTCCGAACTTTTTCAGATGCTTTACTTCTTTTAAGATTTCTGAATGTTTTGTTCTCTGGCAATAATTTTAATTTCAATTTTCAATAGGTGACTTAGTGAATCAATAAAAAAACTATATATTGAAGTACTTATTTTTTTCCAAACGAATCATTAAGATTTCTGTACACACGTAAGCTCAGAGCATCAAATTATATACAAGGGTTAGCGAAAAGACTGAATTTAAAAGTGAAAGGCCGTGAGTTTGATCCCAACCACTGTTAAATAGCGGAAGTTGATAGTTTAATTTTACATTCAGCATGTACCAGTATAAGTGTTCTGAAGTTTCCTCTCATGCTGCTTGGGAATATGTCCCATTATCTATAAAATTTCTAACGTAAAGCTGCTCGCAAAATTTATCAAAGTTTTAACAAACATGCTGAGCTATTATTCTATTTACATCACTTTAAATTATGTTACTCGTAATGAGTTATTAGTTTTCATTTCAATTCTCTGCTAGATGTCGAATTTCTTGAAAATAGTCGTAAATTGTATAAAACGATGATATAGTAAATACATAGTTAAATATTTGTATATTTGGCATAAGAGAAAATAATTTATTCTAATTATTATCAACATAGAGTAAAGATATTATTTCAAAAAGTATTTTGCCTTTTAAACTTTAAAAAATGAGAAATATGATGCAATATGTTCTTCTTATCTTGAATAGAGAGAAGGAGATACTTTAGAAATAATACCTGCCAGAGTATGATACTTTTTCTTTGGTAAGAGATTTCTGAAACTTAAATGAACATTGATATAGTGAGTAATTTAATTTACAGTTCTTAAACATTAACTGTTTTTGTCATATTAATTACCTCTTCGCAGTAGATTAGTTCAAGTTTTTGACAAACGAGAGTTGAAAGAAATGATAAATCAAAAATTTAGTTTTGAAACAATCATTTTTTAATTGAATTTGGTACCTGTAATTGACAAGTAAAATATGAAAACATCAAATATTTAAAATAATTTCATGAAATGTTTCAGCTAAGTAAATCAAATCAATTAACTAAATCAGTTTTCAGTCTTCATTAATAATTCTTTTCTTAAGAATTTAACATCTTAACATTTTCTGACATAAATTTTACAACATATTTTAGTATATAAATTGTTTTTATTAAAAAAGTTTTGTTTGAAACTTTTCTAATTTCGCAGCACATTTTATAATCAATATTTATTAAACAGCAGAAGTAACAGATTCAATTGACAACGAAAATCAATATTTACATATGCTAAACACATCACATAAATGAAATCACCAATAATTTTTTGCTTGCAGTCTAATGTGCATTAAGTAATATTCGCAATTTTTCATCCTTCATTTCCCAATCATAACAACTTCTTTTAAAATTATTTTTAATAATATGAATAGACATAAAACATCTATGTTAAAATTCTTAAGCTCTTGTCTTTTACTATTTATATTTTTCATATAATTGATAAAAAAAGTAAATGTTGATTCAAATGAATTATTTGATTTCCCGGGGAAAATTGCTTGTTAACTTTCTTTTCACATTTGTATAAAAAAATTTATCTAAAAAAAAAAAACCTTCAGTAATATTGAAATATTTAATCTCCAAAAACTTAATAAGTTTCAATATTGACTGGTTATTATATATTTTTATTGTAAATAAAATAAATCATCAAACTATAAAAAGCGGGTAATCATGATAATCACATGTAATTTCAAAACATTTTCGCAAACTTTAACTTTATATAAACTGGCATAAATTAATATCATTAAGTACATGTTAATTTCCATGATAATTTAATAAATTGATGTCAATCAAATAGCATACAATTTTTTTAAATATAACATAGATACGCTTAGCATCAAAAACATGAGTTTCAATATTCAAACAGCTGACCACGCCTCAATTCACAATGAAATTACCAAAACGATGATGATGTAAAGATGTTTCTTTGAAAAGGAATATAAACATTGAATCTCATACATCAAAACACAAGCAAAAAAGATTTCTCTTCAAATCTTTCCAATGCCTTATCATTAAACAAAGTAAATTAGAAAGTTTTCTTATATTATATGCATTTCGGAGCGATAACGAAATAAAAAAAATAATATATAAATATCAGAATTGAAGAAAAGTCATTTAAAAGATAGCGAACAAAAGATCAAAAAAAGAAAAAATTCAATTTTTCTGCTTTTACATAAATGACGAACCAAAGACTCTAAGGTATAGGATCTCGTGTTCCATCGAAACATTAATAAAATGAAGTTTTCACATTCACTTGCGGAAAGCAGAAAGTTAACGATGTTACGGAAGATCAGGACTGATATTAAAGTTTGAACTCTGATATTTTGGAAAAGTAAATACCTTGCGAATTAAATCTTGAAATTGAATTTTACACTCCTACAAGAAAGTTGCACTTAGTTGTTTTTCCTTTTGAGTACAAAATAGTAAGCTATGATGAAAGCGCCACTTATATATTTTGCAATTTAATTGGAATAGTTTTGTTAGTTTTGTCTCAAAGTAATTTTAATTTGTTTTAACTTTAATATTTTTATTAAACATGCAGTTTGCATAATAAGCCCTTCTCGGTTAATTTAATTGATGCTCGTTATAAAAAATATAGTTTTAACAAAAGTCATTTTTGAAAAAATGTATGATAATCTTGAAAGATTAATTATATTTTGATTTGTCTTTTTAATAGAGAAATTATAACCCTATTGACTTGCTTGTTTTTATTTACTAATTTAGCAAATACAAAATAGTTAAATATACTTCCTCTATTTTTAAAAATCAAATGTTTCTTGTCCGAAATTAAATCTTGAATATTTTTAACTTGCTTGAATTTAATAAAAATTTAGAACTGTAATATTAGAAGAAAAATTTCCGTATAGTATATATAATGGTTACAGTTAATAGAAATTATAAAATCTTTTCTTTCCTTTCCTTAAAAAATTAAAAAGGAATATTCAATAGTTGAATAGTTGCTAAAATATGGAACAAGACTAATGCAAATCAGAGAGAATCAATTTTTGCAAAAAACCCCGTACAATATTATCTCAAAAATGCTGCTTGTTTAAATAAAATTTTATAAACTATATTTTCCTTATTTAAAGTTTATTCATGTTTAAATTTAAGACTGTGTGCAAAAGTATTATATATATCACAAATAATAGCATGTAAACACCATTCTTCATTCCTAAAAGTAAAATAGAAATTGTTTGTTATAATTTCTAACTATTACCATAACATAAAAAAACCCTTTTACTGTATTCAAAGTCTAAACTTGAGCTATGTTAAAAATAGTAAAGGAAAATTATCTAAAATTTAACTTATTGAAATCAATACTTATAAAGTTGAGAAAATTTCTTAGTCGCTTTTAGAATGCTTTTTCTAAATCGGTGGCAACAAGCTCCCAATTGCCTATAGTGCATTTTAAAAAACAGCGTTTGAAAATTTCACATTTTAAGGAACTGTATGTACTTTAATGATGGGAATTTCTGTCAATATCGGAGTGGTGTCTGAGGATTTTTACTCGCTATCTTCTTTTACTGAATGATGAGAGAGAATAAATATATTTTAAGGAGTTTTACCCCTTCTTTCAAAAGTATGATGTCATACAATGACATAATACAAGATTGTTTCCATTTGGAATTTTTTACCAAAGCCATTTTAAAAAAAAATTGTTAAATTAAGAAACTAAAATTTCCAACATAAAAACATAATAATAAATTATTCTGATTTCAAATTTTATTCAAACTATTTAAAAATTATCAGCTTAAAATTTTGTAAAATGAGTATAATTTTATTAAACTTGACTAAATCTGTTATTTCTTTTTATGAAAACTTACCTCATTAATTTATTGAAAGTGTGTATCATTTATAAAAATATCTTATTAAAATTATTTGAATTTAACAGTTTTAAATATAAATAAATCCTTTATTAATCATTAAATATCATTTATTAATATCTAAGTTAAAAAAAAACACAATTTAATAATTAAATATATTATTAAAATTATTAAAGTCGAAGAATAAAATTTAACAATATTTTTTCAGAATTCAGTTACATGATATAATTGCATTTGGAAGTAAATGTTTTTTAATTTGCAAGATGATTTAATTAAATATTATTTTAGATAATTGTAGAAAATTAAGGGTAAAAAAACTTTGATTCCTTTTATTAAATATATTATGAAGATTTTAAACAAATGGGAAAGAGATTTCATTTTTTTATCTAAAAATAATTCTAAATGAATTTGTAAAAGGAACAATTTTTTTTATGCTTATCATCATATAATATAGTTTGGATATAGAAATTGGCTCATAAATTACTTTCGAAATGTTATTAAGTATGATACCAATAATTGATTTTATTACTTTTGAAATAATTCTATTATATATGAGACTCATTTACTTTATTTGATATAGTTTAAAAAAAATCAACTTAGTTAATGAGATATCTTTTAATGAGACAAATTTACAATAAAGTTTTTATTTAGAGAATTTTTACTCATGTTTATCGTGATTCATGTACTATTTAGGACTCTTTCTCTGAGACTTCATATACTATTTCCCTGAAATTCATATTGAAATTTATATATTTCATTTAATCTTTATATTCTACAGTACAAAGATTAAATAAAAGTAACAAATACTTATTCTTTTATAATTTTTCACTGTTAAATTTTTTATTTTTCTTTAAAAAAAAAGTTAAATTGAAAAGTAATGTAATTAATTATTCACTGAGTTGATAAATTACTTTGAAACGTAATATTACCATCTTTTGTTATGTCAAAAAAGTAATTCATGGATATCTAATGGTTGAATCGGTTTTTCTTAATTTAGCCTATATATAAATTTCAGGGATGTTTATAATTATATATAGATGTCAATTAAAACAGTAATGAAGATTCATTCTAGCAAAAATATTTTGCAAATGTTTTTTTTTTTACTTATCCATGTATTAGTATGTTGTTATACACACATAAAATTCCTTGAAAGTAACTTCATTTTCTCTTAAAAGCTTAATTGCTTTTTATAACTAATTTTATAATTAAGTTGCCTAATTATCATATATTTTGATAACTAATATAGCAAGAATTGTGGGCTAAAATGTTCCATTAGTCCTTCGTAGTTTTATGGTTGGTATCCTTTTAAATATGGCAAAGGAAAAACAGCAATTTTGATATATTTTATTCTCGAAAATGTAAAACTTTTCATCAAGCAAGAAGAAAATTCTCCAATGCGTAAGAAAAAAATATACTGACAGTTACCTACTGTTGAATTTATTCTGTAAAATTTTAATCCGTCATTTTTGATGATGAAGATGCAAAATGCCCTGGAAGACAGTTTGAAGCTTAAGAAGATACATTAAAGGCATTGACACAAATTGGCGAAAATTAAGTTATGATATTGCTGTGATATTACATTTATCGAATTCAGTTATTCATTTGAAATTCTCAAACAAACTCTCAAAGCTGGACACATGGGTTCCTTCAAAATAATGGATTTGGTGATTCGCCAAAAGCTTTTACTGCTTGGGTGAAATGTATAGCCACACCCACCATATTTTCCAGATCGGACACCTTCTGATTATTGTTTGTTTCAGTCTCTACAAATTGTTTAGATCAAAATTCTTACTCTAAATAAAAATATCAAAAATCACCTGGATTAGTTTTCTGTCGGCATAAAATGAAAATGCTGATGCATGAAATGAATGGAATGGAACTGCAGTTGCATGGTTTTCCAACCATGCAACTGCCAGAAATGTGGCAAAAGGTGGAAACTAGACACTATCTACATCAATATGCATTTACCACAAGAATACTATCTTCTACTTTTGTTTTAAAAAAAGAAATTAATTTTCGAACAATCTAATAGATTGATATCTCAATAGATTTAAAACGAATAAATTTAAAATGTTTATTGCTTTAAAATAAAGGTATGTTTTGTGGTAAGACTATATTGAAAACTAGAAGGAATGAGAAAAAGCAAATAAAGCAAGTAAAAATAATCATGTACTTTCAAAATATATTTCTATTAATTTTTCTATGAAAAAAACTGTTTTTAGTCTAGATTTTATGGTCGCTAAGGAGTAAAAATATATTACAAATTATGATACATTTTCTTTGCTATAAGCTATTTCATTCAGATTTTCAAATTACATGAAAATATTCGTTGCACTTGAATTCTCCAAACTTTTACTAAATATTTTTAAAATGTTATGTAATTAAGATTAAAAATTACTATTTAATTTTTTTAGCAAGTTTCTAAAAGCTTTCTTGGTGACATTTAAAGTCTTGTTGATTTTCATAATAATATGATTTTTATCCACCTGATAAGTATAATTTATTATTATTGTTTTGTGCCAGCTAGGCTGGCAAAATGGCGTGCCTTGTTTCACTTTTCCTACTGAACCGTAATTTGGTGTGGAGTCTGACTTCCTCAGTATACATATGTCATAGTCACCCGTTTATAGGATAGGCAACCGTTCAGAATCTATTTATTAAAGGAAAGAACAAAGACTAGAAGAGAGAAAGTACATCCATGCCCGTACCGGGATTTGAATTCACGACCTCTCCATCCGCAGTCAGGAACGCTGGCAAAATATAACTTGTTACAAATATACATAAATATAACTTTTCATGTATTAATAATATATTATGGATTTTCCTATTGATTCATTCGTTCATGTCACAATACTTGTCACCTAAGCGTATTTTTTCCCAGTTATAAAAGTCATTCCCTTCATTGACAAAACTGCATCTTTTCATATAACACCTATTCTAGATATACTGGAATATGGATGCATTTCATAGATACACCTTCAAAGTAGATAAAAGAGATAAAAGTACTAAGCAGTTGTTTAATAGAACAGTAAAACTCAACAATGATCTGAAAAATCGACTTAATACATTCTTCACAGAATTATGAGCTATAATTTCCTAATAGATAGTAAACAACAAATAGATTGTGTGTATTATCACATTATAATCAAAGATAAAAAGTTACGAAGCAAATTTTCATTTATCAAGATATGTTTCTTGATTATATTTTATTTTTCTTATTTTTATCGAATCACATAAAGTTACGTATCAGAAAATCAGACGATTAAAAAAATTTTAAATAAATCTTTTTGTCTCAGATTCGGCATTTTTTGTTTTCTCACTTTATTTCTTTATTACAAGTTTACAATAATTTTTTAATGTATTTTCGTATTTATTTATTAATTTTTAAAAACATTGTGCTTTATAAATTTCATAAAATGTTCATTTCATTAGGTAGCTATAACCTAATGGAAATAAAACTCTTGAAAAAATGTACCTAAAATTTGATAATGCCTAGAATTTAAAGTTTGAAATTTCATATTCTAATAAATTAATTGCTTATGTCAAATAAAACAAAAAGTTAAGATAACATTTACATTATTTTGCATAACATGAATAATAATGGAGTTGTTTTTTAAGATAAACTGTCATGAAATTTATTTTTGAAAAGATGTATATTTTATGCAGTTCAATAAAGATAATAAATTCCATAATTTTAAAGTAATAAATTCCCTAAATTATGATAATTTTTTAGATAAACTTAAAAATAAATATTTTCTTAAACGTATAGATGTAAAAACTATATAAGTAAACTTTAGTTTAAGTATATCAATAAAATTTCAAAACATTTTATAATGTTTCTTTAGAAATCAAAAATGTCCAATAATGCCAATACATTTTTGCAAAATAAAATACTAAGCATTTTTGTTACCATCATCTTTAAACAATAAATTATTATTACTCATACAGAAAGTATTTGAAAGCAATGAAGGAAACCATTTTAAAATTTTTTAAATCTATTTCGGGAATCAATTTAATTCTAAATGGTATGTATGCTTCTTATGAAAGAACCATCAACCATATTTAATAACTTCCTAAATATTTCATTTACAATTACCAGTGTGAGTACCGTAAAACTTAACTTACGTTTACAAATAAAGAATAAAATTAGCATTCATCCCCATGTAGCCATTCTAAATAATTTACACTTCTGTTTACATCGTGCACTCCCAAATAAATGTCTCTGATATTTAACTATTATTAGTTTTATGATTAATAGTAACTCTACTGGATTTGTATGATATTGCTTTCCAAACAATTAATTAGAATGAAATGCACATTTTTGAAAATTTTTAAAAGAATTATAAGTTTTTAAGTAAAAACTAAGAAAATAACTTTCCATTTCATTAAAATATTTAATTAAATCTTCAGCATTTCATTGATGATTTCGTAGAGTTCTATTAAATGTTTGTTTTGTTGGAAATCGATGGTTTGTGATAATGACAAATTATTTTATATACTAAATGAAAATATCGAAAGGTATTTTAAATTAAAAAACTAAACTTTTTATTAGAATAAAGACATTACTTTCCGACACCTAAGAACGATTTTTACGTCAAAAAATAAGATAGTTAAAAATAAAGAACTGAATAATTACAGAAAAATAGACCTGTCTCAGTTACACACAAAGCAAAAATTTAATCAATTGTTACAAATCAGAACAATTGATCTTTAAATGAAAAGAGACATAAAAGTTATTAGATTTTTTCTGATAATATTGAAGAAGGAGAAAAAGGAAAACAATGACGATTAAAATAATCTTCTTCTATGCACTAATCGATGACCTCCGTTTTTTATTTCATCTTAATCGATGAGAGCTTTCATTTACTCAGTTCAACTGCGAAACATCATTTTTTAAACACGCCATTTCTTTTCTTCCAAACTCTTTTCGTTTGATTCCAGATTCTTCACTCTATTTCAAATATAGATTATTCTCTTTTTTTTTTTTTTTTTGTTTAATGCTAAACGTTTGCTTTTTGGTTCTTCATTTCGTTTCACAAATATGGATTCCCTTTTACTTTCCCTTGTTAATATTAAACGATCTTTAGTCAGCAGAATGTGAAGAACACTCCATCAAATATTTTTATTATTATCGTCCAATTTCTTTTTTCTTCAGAAATAATCTTCATCCATAAAAAGAACTGAAGAGAATGAAAGTAAGTGGAATGCAGTAATGCAATGAGATTTCCTTTACAATTTTCTTTCCACATTCATTCCGTTTTAAATCTTGCTTCGCTAATGGTACCATTTCTACAATTAAATTATTGAGAAATCATAATCAATTGCCTTTTACTACTTAAAATCACAGATAAAGACATTATATTTACAATAATTACATTGATTTGTTACTTTCATACAAAAATTCATAATACATAAGATTTCAACTTTTTTCTTAAAATTAGTTATACATAAACAAAAATACATTTATTGCTCTTTTAAATATACAAGAATTAATATATTTATATAATTATATATAACAAATACATTTCATCATTTAATACAATTTTTGAAATTTTAAGTTTTTAAAATGTTTCGCTCAGAAAATATTTTTATTAAAATTCTTCAGCTTATAAGCTTTCGGTGAAAAAAAATTCAAAAATACTTTCACATTAACGTATGCATAGAAATAAGTTTCTAACAATGTTTTACATTTCCTTTGTTTTCTTTAATCTTTCAATTTTGCTTCTAGTGTGTAACTTAAGAAATCCCTATATTATTTTCAATTAAAATTTAAACTGTTATTACAAAATAATGTTCTAAATAACCGAACTACGACTTTTAAATATCTTTTAAGAATCTTCATACAAGTTAAGATTTAGACTGATAACTTTTTTGAAGTTTCCGCGTAAAAGCTTTGAAAATTAAAAATATTTAAGCTTCAAAAATCCTTGAAATTATATATTAGTTTTAATGCATTAAATTACTCTTCCTCGTTTTAAGTCGCAACAGACATATTTAAGAACAAAATGAATTAAAATATTAAATATACTTCTTAACAATAAATAATAGTTTTTATCTATAATAAATTTTCAAAAACTTTTAATTTTACAAATAATTTATTAAAGTGGTATTTAAGTTTAAAAAAGTAAAGAATGTATTTCAAATTTTCTATTTTAAATCGTATATTTTTCTGTTACTATCCATTTAGAAACATTATTTCTATTAATAATGCATGAAAATAGTTTTAATGTCATATCAGGTTTGAAAATTGTTCTTCCTACTTTTGTTCCCAAACTACATGATTAACTAGGGTACCAAACTACATGATATAGGGTTTTAATTTCACTACTTCAAAGAAATTACTCTGCAGTAATATTCATTATTCGTGAATCAGGTTTCATCTATTTTGAATTTAAAATGATTTTTCAAATATAATGCAATATTATGAGATAAATACGTTATAAATACGTTTCATAACAACAAAATACTTTTTTAATTCCTCTAGTTCAACATTTGATTCTCTATGATAGAATATTAATTAAAATGCAAATAAGTCATAATACATTTTAAGTAAATGTATGGAATTTATTAATGAAGTTAAGATTTAGGGGCTATTATTTTTATAAATATAGTTGATATAATGTTTTACTTTTTACTAAATACTTTCATTTTAATTTTTAATTTCTGCTCTACATCATTAAAATTATATGCAGTAAGGGTTTTTCTAATTACTGTATTGAAATTTAACTATAAACAAATTAAGTTTTGTGTAAAATATATACGCATAATCCTTCAATTTCAGTAGTTTTTCACTTCCGTAATTTTTAGTTCGATATCATTTCTTACAAGAATATAAAAATAGTCAATTCTAAGAAATGCCTGCAGTATAAATTCAAAAACATTTCAATTGAGAATTTTTTTCTGAGATGCTATCACTTTCATATTTGTTCATTTATTTTAATATAATTTCAAGCAATGAAAGTTCAATTATAAAGGTTCAGTTTTACATAATTTTCACAATGCTGAATTTATTTTCCTTCTAGTTACAAAAATGAAATATTTAATGATACTTTCTCTACACAGTGTATATTTTATGATATTTTATACATACTTAATCAAGAATGTTGAAATGTGAATTGTATTTTTTTATTTTCATTTTTATTATGAATTTAAAATATTCAAAGATTTACTGTAAATTTTTATATTTTATACATATTTTTTTTATTTTCTCAGTAAAAATCTTCAAGTATGTAACATACAGTTATTCATAACGTGACCCATTTTTCAGAAGTTACTAAAATTTAATAAATGTTATTTTAAAGAAAATACGAAGAAAGTATTAGAATTAAGGAAAAATATTAAAAAAAATATATTTAAAAATACATGAATTCCTTGCATGAATAGTGCATATATTTTATTATTCCATAAGTGAAAAAATAAGCAAAGATTTTCAATTCTTATAAAAATTATAATATGTTAGCAATTTTCATGTAATTTAAATGGAAAAAGACCCTGTATACAAAAAATTTTCAATCTTAAATAAAATGCATTTTTCAACAAACCAACTTCAAGCTAAAACACGTGATTAAAGTCAATGTTCTCCTTTACCTTCCCTAACACTTCAGCTTTTAAAATTCTGTTACCTAGACAACCGGAATCCAACCATCAGGTTCCCTGGGCATCCTCAGCTCCTGCCCTCTCCATCACAGGCACCTAGACGACTAGAAATGACAACTACGTAATTAAGTAGGGTCAGAATGTGTTGAATTTAATCCTTCTTGTTAAAGCGCCTTTTCCTCCGGATTTAAAGCCGGGGCTGAAACTGTTAGGGGGGTGAGAATTATGGGTTTCCTCCGGACGCGCCTAATCCAGTCCTGGCGACAAAAATGCGAATCAGTGAACTCGAAGGCGAACATTAAGGACTTGCGAAATATTTCCCTGCTGCCAATAACCCAGGTTCCTGGACTCTAATAATTGGCGTTTATTGGCAGCGATCGTTTCTAACGAGCTTCAACTTGCATAACGATGAATAGATACAATGACGTAAGTCCGGGTAAAGTTATCAATGTTGTCCTTTGTATACAAGCTACTTAAATTCTAAGCGATTATAAAACTTTTGTATGGATAAAAGCTTACTTGAGACGATAAAAATTTGTCAATTTAAGTTTCAATATTTATTTGTTCTTTAAAAAGTAGCTATTACATATGATTATAATAAATAATTTGCTTAAAAAAACTGAAAAAATATTTAGGAATAATTTACTTGATAACTCTAAAGAAAAGTAATTTAAATTTACTTTTAGCAATGTATAATATATTCTCCAAAAATAGTTGTTACACAAATTATCGACTGTTAATTTCTCCTCTTTGCAAGTAAAAAAATGTAATTACCATTCTAGATAGCAAAAAACATTATATTTTATGTTCAATCACAATTTTTTGTAAAAAAAAAATATTCTTCAAATCAAATGCACATTTTTTCTCTTAGGGACATATTCATCTTTAAATTTTATTATGTTATTTCAGCAATCATACAATTTTAGTTTTATGATTATAATATTTCATAACAATTTCAGGGTAAATTTAAGGAAAATAATTCCCATTTATTTATTTTCTTCCATCATTCATTTTTGCGTTTATTTGTTTATTTTTGCATACCAGCAGCACTGAAAAATTGCTTTAACAAGATAAATTATTATAAATTAAGCAATTTATTAGTTCAATTGCATATCACTTTTATTATCAAACAAGTTGAACAAAAGACTAGCACCAGATTTTGCTAACAAATTAATAACTTGAGTACTGACTGGTAATTTCATTTTACATTAATAAAAATATAAGAGATTTTAAATTAGAAAGAGGATATCTTTAAAATGGAAATAATACCGCTAATAAAATATGCAAACAAAACATTTGGTTTCATAATTCTCAACTAAGTATATAATTATTATCATTACATAAACATTTATTTAATCTAAGCATAAGATTGAATTTCGAAAACAAATAACATAAAAATATATATATATAAATATAATTTATATATATATATATATATATATATATATATATATATATATATATATGAGCTAAATATAATAAATAGATACAAAAACTTACAATTAAATCCCAAATAGTTAAAAAAAAAAAGCGTATACTGTTTTAATAAACTTATGAGCTAAACTTACTCAAGTTTCAAAACAGAATTCTTCAGTTTAATATATATTTTAATTTAAGCAATTTTTTTAAATTTTGATTGGTGCAAATTGCCGTTAAATAAATATATTTTTGAACACATTTGATGGACTGATCATAAAAATATGTAAACGAATTCAAATTATTGGTTTTGTAGAATCTCATTCACAGCTATTCACAATATTTATTCCATTTGCTTAATGGTATCATCTAATAAAAAATAATTGAATACTTAACAATATTTTGCAGTGCCTCTTTCAAATGTAAATATTTTTCTTTTTCCTATTTTCTTATATTATTTTACTTTTCAACCTAAATATGTAACTCAGATGTTTTTAGTATCATAATTTATTCTATCATGTTAATTTTCATATTACATTTAAAATAAAGTTTCACGATTTCCTAACAATTTGGTAAAGCTCCCTGGCGCTAAGTGCATATACAATATTTGTAATTTTGGTATGATTTCGCAAAAACCACCGCCATTTTGTAACTTTAAACATTACAGTTTTTTTGTATTTTGTTTTATTTTTATACACTTTCAAATTTATTAATTTGTTTTATCAGCTGGTGAAATCTAAAGCAATGATAATTGTTTCTTTAAAAAGTAAATTTTAAATAGTCAAAGTTTTTGTAAACACAAATACACATTTCTCTATTTCAGAATTATAAGGTAAAAAGCAAAAAAAATAATGGAAATTTTTATAGAAATATTTTTAAGCATTTCACTGTAATACACAGTTACACAAGTCTAACCATTGGTCAAATAAATTTATTCCCTTTAATCTCTATTTTCCTAATAAAGTCAAACAAAGATCTGCAAAATTTAAATGATACAATAATTCACTTATAGTATTATCTTATTGTCGGGTTAAATTTTAAAATTACATTTTTTTAATGAAATTCCAAATTCAAAAGCTTCAGCTAACAAAGTATAAAATACAAATGATTAATTTATTTGAGTATGCCTTAATACAGAATATATATTAAATTCTCTCATACTTGAATTTTTTCCCATTATCAATAAAATTAGAATTACTTATTACAAGCGCACTCACGTTTGTTAATTTTTAGTCATTAGTTTCATCAGTATAAGCTTAATAAACAATCAACTATTTTAAGCTTAGTCATTTTTTTAAGGATTATGTTTCAATTTTGATATTAAGTATTTTATAACCTAAAATTTCATTCTTTTTAAAAAGCACGTTATTTTAGTATTAATTTCATCAAATATATTCTTGGAATATCTATAAAATGTATATTCTAATTGAAGACATTTGGAATATATGAAACCTCCATCTTAGAGCAATTTGTGGAGTGCAGCAATTTTTTGTTAAGATATATAGCCTAAACTCACCAATCGGTGAATGGTTAAAGGAGATGAAATCCAGTCTCGGCTTACCTATTCATTCTATTGTCAAATCCAGACATTGCCATCCATTTCAATGAACTTTCAAAACCCAAATCATATCTATCATCCTTCCCCTAGAGGCGAAATCAAAACCATTTAGAGCGCATCGCAAAGCACTTGCCATGAATATTCAAGGGAAGGCATTATTCCCTAAATATGTGTTCCATAACTGCCTAGGAAACTAGGCGGCATCTAAGACTTAGTCCACTAGCGCTCCTTATTACGTGGTCGACCATTAGAGAATTGTCGGATTATAAAAGGGGTGACAGAGATCCCTGGATCGTTAAGCCACTCAACTGTGTGAGAGCTTAGATTCTTAGGGATTTGTTTTCATTGAGATCCACTTTTCCGAATTTACGAACAATAGTTTGTCTCTAAGAATTGCTATTGAAAGTGTCTCAGTAATAGTAATTGCTACTCTAAAATCACTTTGGTTTGGGATTAAAAGTTGTTTTAAAGGGTGTGATTTAAAATAATTGCTTCAAATTTCGGTAGTTAGCTCTAAAATAATATTATTTGGACTGTATTGAAAAAACTTCGATTTAAAAATTCTTCGTTTTATTTAATACAAGTTATTTTACTAAGAAAACATAAAAATGGTTTAAAATTGGTATATTTTAACTTTTATATAATATGATTTCATGCATCAATCTTTCTATTTTCTTAAAAGTAAAGTATACTAAAAAGGAAAAAATTTAAGAAAATCCATAAATTTTTTAAAAAATATATAGAAATTTATATTATGTTTCATTTTTATGAAAACGGTATTCCTAATTCTATCACAAAAAATTAACCAATTAATAGAAGTTGTTAATCACGTGAGTGAGCACTGTATACAAAATAATTAATGTATTTGTAAAAATTTACATTATATAACATGTCTTCAAACATTTGGTGCATGAATTTATTTTTGAACATTAACTAATTGATGAAAGATACTTTTCGAGTATAAGTGAGCAAAATATAAAAGAGAATTTGTCTTTGAAGAAATATATATTATATATTACGTCTACTAAAATATGTGGAGTATGCATTCCTCCTTAAAAATTAATTATTTAATAGAGCATACTTTTTAATGTAACTGAGCACAATATAGAAGTCAATTAATGTACTTGTAAAAATTTACGTGATGCATCATGTGTCTATTAAAACATTTAGTACATGAATTCATTGGTAAACATTAACTAATTGATAGAAGAAACTACTTCTTATGTGAATGGTACATAAAAAATAATTAATGTATTTAAATAAACTGAAACTCTTTTTTTTTTTTTCTTGTAACATTTAAAATTGCAGGTATTCATTCTAATCTGTAATAATATTATACTAAATTTTTTTTGGCTTTAATGATAACCCTTACAATTTTAATAATAAAGAATACAGCACAGCCTGACTAGGGGTCAGCTTGCCTGACTGTGGATGGGGAGGTCCTCGGTTCGAATTCTGGTTCGGGCATGAATGCACTTTCTCTCTTTTGTCTTTGGCCTTTTCTTGTATGAATGGTTTGTGAATAGTTACCTACTCTCTAAATAGGTACTTATGGCATGTGTGTACTGAGGAAGAAGGACATACCAAATTATACGATTTAGTTGGAAAAGTGGAGAAGCGCACCCCATATTTCCAGACTAGTTGGCGCAAGACAACAACATTAATAAGGAGTTTGATCAACTCCGACAATTATGTTACTTTACTCATTTAAATAATATAAGAAAATCCATATTACTAGAAAAAAATTTATCTTTTATTCTCAAAACAAATCTAACCTTAATAGTTTAAGTTACCCTTATCTGCATTTAATCAGTTTAAATTATGGGATAAATAAAAATGATTTTAACATGCAAAACATAATGGTATATTTAACATATTTATATTAAGTTATTAAATAAAATATTTATTTAACTAGAGAAAAGGCTAAATTGGAAAGTTATTTAACTTATTTCCACTGAATATTCCACAAGGGATAAATTAATCTCAATACATAAACCTTTGCATTAAAAAATACCCATTCAAAAGCAATATGTTTAAATCCCTTATATGAAAAACCCCACTGTTTTTTGGCTTTATTTCACAAACATTGATTCTTCTTTGCTAATCTTCAATATTACTTTTCATTTTTTGTAAATATTTTTTTTCTTAGTACTTCTTATTAAAGTCCAAAGAAATAATCCCGAAGAAAGTTTTCACAGATTAAAAAAAGAACCCAAGCAGTGGGTATAATTAGAAGGAAAGCAAACCTTCAGCTTAAACTCTTTTTAGTTAATCCTCAATGACAACCAACCGAGGCGTAATTAAGTGTAAAAGGGAAGATGGGACAGAAAAGGAAGATCACTACTGTAATCTGCGTCCTCAACAGAGACGAGTTAAATAAGACCTTTGAACAACAGTGGTTTAATCGATGTCATGGGATACTGAGCAGGTGTCTTTCCAGCATTACTTTGATACCTTTGACACTTTGGACACAAAGGCGTTACCATTAAATCTTACACTTCAAGAGTTGCTTGACCTCTGTCTTCGTTTACACAAATCTCAGTAGAATTGCAAATTACCACTGTGACGAATACTCATTTCCTTCTTTGGTTAGTTAATGCTGAATTTGGGTTAATTAAGCAGTTCAATAAACATTGGCATTATTGTTAAAAATGTCAGACAGAATTCTGGTAACTACAGGTTATTAAAGTAAGATTATCACGTGAGTTAGAAATAAAATTAGAGTTTCAATGTTTCTTGGACACTATAAATTATACAAAATGTTTCCTTTTGATATCAGATGAATGAAATCTGAATAAAAAATACTTTACATGAAATATGAGATTAAATATGTGAAATATTGATCTAAAAATATAACTTGAAAATGAGACAAAATAAATTTTATTTATTTGAAATTTCCTTAATAAGCTTGCAATTCAGCTGTAATGTTATTACAAATGTGTGTGTGTGTGTTTGGATATATATATGCTATCCAGAAACCATGGAATAAAATATTTTCATTATAAATTTAATATTAAAATGTAATTTATTGCTTATCATTTAAATAATCCTATTACATATTGAACAACAATTTATTACAGTGGTGCGCAAATCCATGAATTATAAATTGAACAATTAAGAAAAAATAAATTAACAATTCATTGAAAGAAACATCCATAATCTCAAGAATAAATCAGAAACATTTGTGCAAATCATAATCCTTCAATGAGTAGTTTAAATCCATATGTTTGATCGAACAAAAAGATTTAGAGAGTGTTACATTGATAAATCTCCATTGTGCCCTCAATACTTGTCCAATAATTTAAAATTTGAAACTATAGGGTTGCCAGAAAACTCCATATCATTGAAAAATGTCCCATTCCACATTAGGACTCACACCATTAAATTCCTTAAGACGTCCTGAAAAAAACTGTTGGAGTGAAATTCATATTTATGATTGGGCTGGCTTCGCAAATGAACTAAAGTTGTAAAAAAAGTCAGCGAGATTAAAGGTTCTGAAAGAGAAAGGAAATAAATTTACTTTTTTGAGAAAAAAGTATATATCCATATGTTTCAACTTTGGCGATGTCTTTTTTATCGCAAAGTTAATTGAAGTGAGTGTACGTTGTGTATTGGATGAAGTGAATAAAAAATAAATTAATTCCGAAAGTAAGAGTCAAAATAGATATAAATGATAAATATTTTCGTTTCTTTTTCTTATAATTTCTTTTAGTGATTTCTTTTTGTAAGAAGAGTATTCGTTACTTTTTATTAAGCATTAAATTAATCTTGATTTTTGAACGCTTTTTAATAATCGAAAAAAATTAGCAGTTTAAAATAAAAGAAAGGTGAATTTATTTTGATTGGTAAGCAGGAAAGCAATTTATGAAATTATGGAAATAATTAAGAAAAATGAAAAGTTTGTAAATTTTGTTTTTATATGAGTAATAGTCTTTTTTTAATTTGAGGGTTAATGTAATAATTTTTTTAGATTAAAAATAAACAAAATTTGAAGATATTGCATATAAAAAATATAAAAAATATTAATTTATGCTTTGTTAGAAATTTAAAAAATATTAATACGTGAAAGCCTATTTATGATATTTTTAAAAAGAAATTCTTCAAAAATTATATATTTCTGATTATCTACCGTAATTCTTATAAAGGCACACAGAGAAAGGGAAAATTATTCAAAACGTTTTACACACTTTTATATTAATAATTATAATTATAAATACGTTACTATTCTGTCAAATAAAAAACGAAGATCAGATAACAAAATGAATTTCGTTCAATCAATTAGACTTTGAACTTTAGTTTATAACATGTTTACTCGTGATTAAAACTTTTAAAAAATATTGATATTAAAAATCACGCTCATTTTATATAATTTTAAAGTGACTAGAGACTCAATAAAATACGAGAAAATAGTGTTCCGCATCATACTTTTTAAACTTGTTCATTCTTAAAACTCTTTTATAAAAACAGTCTTATCATTCACTGAAATGAATTAAACTCCATATTAAGAGGCATATCTCATTTTGTAATTTTTTTTTGTTTCTAAAAATTAATAAATGTTGGACACAAAAAAACACAAATCTTAGAATTCCTTAATTCTAGGATTGAAAAAATAAAAATTATTAAATTTTTAAAAGTTATTTATTTGTTTTACCAAAAGAATAGATTATTTAAAATAAATTTAATAATAATATGGTAAATAAGATTCCACATATAAAATGAAATACAAAAATATAGATTACTAATTCATCAATGAAACTTAATTTATTTTTAATTTAATATTTTTAATTATAAAATGCAAATGTACCATACTAAGTTTAAAATATTTATTTATTTTATAATGTATAATAATCAAATATTTTTTATGCAAATACATAAAATTCCTATGTATACACGTAACGATTTATTAGCTAATATCCTAACTATTTAGTTTTTAATAAATTTATCTAAAAGTATATTTTTTATATTTTTAAGATTTACTAGATATGTGTTAATATTCTAATCAAGTATCACTCACATAAACTAAATAACTTTTTATTGTGATAAAAGTATTACTTTATTATTCTGTCTAAATTTAGATTAATATTTATAGCACAAAATATCCTTCATATGCACTAACTCAGTTTCCTTATGATTCTTTTTTATTTGAAGATTTTTACCACCAGAATGCAAATAAAATAATGCATATTTAATTGTTTATTTATTTTATAAAAAGATAAATTCTCATTAATGCATATTTTTTTAAATTGTATACATCTTTTAATACATATAATAAATTAAACATTTAGTCTGTTTCTAAGAAATTTCCATATAAGAATAATTAATGCTTTTCTTTAGTTAAATCTTGAATAATCATTCAATAAATAATTTATTTATTTATAGAAACATTTTATAATTTAAAGATATCATAAAACAAAATTATTTATATTTAAAATTTAAAATAAGTCCAGCAATTAGTAATCCCTAAGAGCAAACTCCAGAGAATATGTGGAATGAGATAGCAATACCTTGTTGTGATTAACTCTTATAACAGAGTACTGTTTCATTTTGCAGGCGTTTTTCCTTCATTTGAGAAAATATTTTTAACTTTTTTCTCCAAACCCAACAATAATGCTATATAATATTTGATATTGAGGATTTTTCTAATCCTCTAGTAATCTAAGAATAATGTATCGTATATATCTCAAAATTCGGGTACCAAAAGTTTCCTGGTTAACTCTTATGACAGCTTTACAATTTTGTTTATTTTTCATGGCTTTCACCGGATGCTATCCATGACTGCCGATTTTTTGTTGATAGAAGTGATGCATCCATATTTCATCCATTGTCACATGAAAATTGAAAAAACTATATCTTTCACTAAAAACAGCTCCAAGCATCATTCTAAATTTTCTACTCTTTATTGTTTTCAAAACATTGTATAGGAACAAGGTCGCTACTTTAAAGAGTTCTTTCACTGGCAATGTATGTTCAGTACAATCTCACACAATGTACAGAACAAAGTATTCATACAAAATAGTGAACATTTACTTTCTGATATTTTAAGGTGTTAGCAATTTTACACAAATTCAGTTTACGATCGAACCAAACTATTTTGCAATCTTTTTTAAATTTAAATAATCTAAATTTGGGGTACCTGAATCTTAATATTATCTGTGTTTTAAATGACCATGTTTAAAATCAGCAAATAACTTCTTCAATGCTTTTTAATAGAGAAGAGTCTGAATAACACTTATTAAGTTATTGTTCTGTTCAAACAATGATTTTCTCCAGTAAAATGCAATGCTATATTAACACAAGTAATTTAAGATTTTCCATTGTTTTAAAGATTACAAAATTAGCATTATTGAAATCATCCCAAATTAGGAAAGAAACAGAAGATAATTGTTAAATATATACACGTGTCAATCAATATTTCTTTATAATTACATGTTTTTGTGAATGATAATAGCACTTATAAGTATTCCTACATATTTTTTGAATGATATATTATTTTTCATAACAACTGTATATATTTATATAGTTTATTTATAAACACGTTCTAATAGAATATCTGTATTTTGAATAACAAAAATATATTATTTATTTCTTTATTATGTTATATATTTTTAGATTTAGATTTTTCCATGATTCTTTCGCCAAGTAATACACTAAAGGAATATTAATTTTAAAAATGTTAAAATTAAGTTTTAATTAAAAAATTAGATTTCTAATACAAGGCACTTATACCCTAGACATTAAATTTTACATATATTATTTTATGAACTAAACAATAAATCAACAGTAGCTATCAAAAATATAACTCAGTTTTCTTTAATTTTGTACTCCCGGGCCTTCACTTCCAGTAAAAAATGTATACCTAGTTTTTAAGAAAACTGTTGATTTGGAAAATAATGATATTATTAATTATATAATGAGTATAACAAGTATTATAATGATAAACTAGTAAAACAAAGATACTTATTATACTTGTGCAAAATGTTTTCTTACGCCACAAAATGTCTTGCGTGTAAACCAGCTAAAAATAAATCAAATGAATAGTGGAAAGATTGAAGATTCTCTTTAGTAGCAAAGTTATGAAAAATGATTCTCTTTATTCACAATATAATGTATGTTCTATAGTAAGAGTGTTGGGATAAACATAAGAATTTTTTTTCTTAGCTGAGTTAAAATAAGACTTCATTAAATTTATACAAATAGTTAATTTTTTTAAATAACCATCCAGTGGAAATACAAGAAAAAGGAAAGCCCAATGCCTATATATTTTTAGTTACTCTCATCAGCCACGCATAAAGCATAAATGTCATTTATTTCAGCAGTTACGCATAAATGGCAATATTGAAGAATAGAAGAAATAGACATACATTCATTATTGATGCGAGTGGAATTCCTAAAATAAGTGTATCAAAGCATGAGATGTTTACTGAGTGTGTTCCAATTAGCCATCGATTCCTCATTAAATTAATTACGGAAACTAACTGAAATTTCAAAATAAAATTAATGTCTTTTAAATTAATGTTTACCAGTGACCAATATCCTGATATAAGTTTCAGAGTTTATTCTATTTCATTCAATAATTCTCAGTTCATCCATAAATGAATAGTATGTGAAAAAATAGAATATAAGGATTTTATTTATATAGATTACATTTTCATTTTCGAAAATACTAGAAAGAACAACTGTCATAATTGCATATGAATGTAAAACTTTCATTAATGCTAAATTATATCATTTATTCTTGACTCAAAAAAATCACCGAAACAATATCAAATAAAAATGCATGTTTTATATTAATCAAATTTTACTTCTATTAAAACGTATAGGGTTGCTCGGAAAGTAATTTCGTTTTTTTTCCGACTGAGGATTTAATTGTATTTCTTCGAACCCAACTTTCCACTTAAGCTGCATAACTATTATATTTTTTAGGAGCTAATATACTAAAGTAAAAATTTCTGTTCAAGACAGAAAGAAATTAGCTGATGTTTATGGAGAAGATGTATTGACAGTATGCCAGTGCCAGAACTGGTTTGCAAAATTTCGATCCGGCAATTTTGATGTCGAAGATGCACCACGTTCCGGAAGACTGGTAGAATCTCATAAAGACACGGTAAAGGCATTAGTTGATGCAAATCGGACAATAGCAACACGTGAGACCGGTGAGAGGTTAAATTTATCGAATTCAACTGTTTTGTTTATGACCACTTTAAAGGGCCTGGGTTTAACCTCGAAACTTGTTATATGACGTCCTTATGTTCTCACAGAGAGAAATTTATGTCATATCTGTGATCCGCTTCTCAAATGTCTCGGAAATGATTTAATTTTGAAGTGCATCATTACTTGGGACAAAAAATGGGCTTCATATAACAATGTCAAATGCACGGAGCAAAAAAGATGAGCCGGCACAAAGCATTTCTTTTTAGAAATGCTTTGAGCCGGTTCATCTTTTTTAACCAATATCCATGAAAAAGGTGATGTTGTCTCTTTGATGGAATTTTAAAGGAATTGTTCTTTTATAGCTTTTACTGGATAACACATCGATTCGAAAGTCAACTGTCATCAGCTAGACAAAGTGAATGATGCACTTCAACAGAAAAGTCCAGAACTAATCTACAGAATAGGTGTAGTGTTCCACCAATATAATGTGAGACGTCATACAAGTTTGATCCCTATAGCCAAAAGGTTCACAACTTGAATGGGGTACACTGCCATACCCACCATATTCTTCAGATCTAGCTCCTTCAGGTTATTATTTGTTCTGGTCATAGCTAACTTTTTTTGGATGGTAAAACCTTTACTTCATATGAAAAGGTCAAAAATCACCTAGATCATTTTTTGCCAGTAAATACAAAAACTTTTATGAGCTTGGAATCATGCTACTACCAGATAAATGGCAAAAGATGTCGGAATAGAATGGTTAATATATAATTTAATAAAATATATTCCTTAAACGAAAATTGTTTTTCATTTTCTCAAAAATAATGAAATTACTTTTCGAACAACTCAATAAATGCTACAGCTATAATAATGCTATGAGTTATGAAGGCAAATATTAACATTTTATTTGATTAATTATCAGGCGTCTTGCTATTTAGTTATTAATATCTAATTACATGCTTGTGTGTGTGCAATGAATCAATTAGTAAAATATTTATAATATAAATAATCTATTATACATCTAAAAAGTAGTTGTGGTTATCCATTATTGAAAGTCTTTCGATGCTTTTGTTGTTAAATACTGCTGAGCAAGTATTTAAATACAAAATTTATATCAAAAATATGTATCATGGAAGCACTAATTTATGGAAGAATTTAAATGATACAAATAATTTCTCAATATCAAATTCTTAAAACTTTACAAAATTTAGTTTTTTTTTTATTAGTGTCTCATAAAATATTTTTCAAGTATAAATTATCCGCTGGCATTCTTTAATTATTAATTTTTTTAGATTAATCATTATAATGTAAATTATTATTTATACGGTATATAATGTATGATTTAAAATGAATTATTAATGAAAGAGTGATTAATAGCGAACGCTTATAGCCTGCCAAGTATAAATTAAGTATTCAAAGTATTTACATTCCATCCATCATATTAGAAGCCTGTTCCTGATATTTACACATTCAAATATTTATAGTTCTTTTTTTTTATAAATAATATCTTTTACTATTTTCATCTGAAACGCTACTGGCGTTTTAATAAAAATATACTTATACAAAAACGTATTAAAATGGTTATTTCCTTTTACCGTTATTAAATAAGGGAAAGCGTTTTACTTTTATTGATTTTACCTTAACAGTATTTTGGCATCCACAATGATAACAAGAAATGGAGCCGAAATTTTTAATTTCAGTACATTCCATTTTAAAGTCAAAATATTTTCAAATAGCTTTACGAATTGTTATTAAATTTCACACATACATATTCAATTTTAGCTCATACCCAGGGAAAGGAACGGTAGTCTGCATTTAATTATAATTTTTAATGTCCAATCTTTATGATAAAAAAAACACTGCAAAAATAAAAGCCAATTTTATTCAGGGAGAGAGCCTTGATTAAAAATTCCCTTCACGATAAAATATTATATTTCTAGATACAGAAAGCATCTAGCAGTATAAAACGTCATAAAACCTAAATTAGTTTTATAGCTAGGAAAAGGGAAGTTAAGAAGACGAAAAACTCTTGATTCAAATATTTGCATATTTCTTTTTGTTCTATCCTCGTATTAATAAGCTTTTGGGGGAGGGAATTTAAGAAATTACAAAAAAAACGTCAACTTATTCTGATTGCTCAATTTATTAGAAAATAAGAATCAGAATTTTTCCCCGTCTTACGACTGAAATTACCGCTATAAAACCAAGTAAAAAGTTTTTACGAAGATTAAAGGTGTGCGAAAAAATGTTTTGCTTTATTCGACTTAGAGAGAAAAACTTCCGCTTATTCCGTAAATAACTTCTTAAGCTTTGAAAAGGGAAATTAAAACTTGACAACACTGCTGTTAGCAATGTTCTTTAAGAAAAAGCCAAATTTCAGTCTTTAAGTACTTTTCTCGAACTACTTTTTTGTATTTTTCAACTAATTAAAGAATACGTGTAACTAGATATGATCTATCTTAAAGTAAGCTTTTTCTCTTCTTAAGGAAGTTATTACAATCTTCCTTATAGAGGGGAATATTTCGCAATTAAGAAAAATATGTCCCTTAAATTGAGGTAATCAAAAACAAGAGATGCTGTACTTAATGTCTAATTAAATTATTTTTTATTTTCTGTTTGAAAATAATAAATATGAAATAATGGGGAAAATAGCTTAAAAGATTTTCGTAAGAGGATTAGAAAACTTAGAATAACCAAAATTCTATTTTCCAGACTAAATTTTATTTTTCGCAATATTTGAGACAATTAAAAAGTTAGGGTGGAATGGTGAAATTCAAAAAAAATTTTGCAATTTATCAAATAATTTACTAATATGTCTTTCTATACAAATGCGTATACAAATATATTATATATATGTATATAAACTACACTATTGGCCAAAATTGAGGTTATTTTTTTAAACTTTTAAGTTTTTTTTAAATTTATGTGCTTATAAAATGTATTTATTTTCGTTTATGTATAAATATTTATATATCAAAATAAAGGAAATTTTTTATAAAACTAAATTAAAGAGCCAAAATTAAAATATTTATATTGTAAAAAATATTACGACTCAAATAATGATATATGTCTTAAATTTCATAGTACACATTAAAATTATACTTAATATTTAATAAGGTAACAATTATTTTTAATACAGCATCACAACGTCTTTTCTACAAGCAAACTAGTGTCCTTGGAATTCATGCTTCTTAATTACACGATGTCAAAAAGTAACTATAGTCTCAATAAGTTATGTTTTATTTGACTGATATATTTTTCATACAGAGATATTCAAACGCCACCATAAATTTCAATCGGATTTGGAACAGGGCTGTATCCCGGTTATGATAAGAAACTGGTACTTACGTGTTATGACTTTGGCGATAAAAAATTTTCATTGGGGAGACTAATATGATTTAAATAATATTTACAGAATACTCTTTAGGAACAGCGCCTTGATTATTTTTAGGCTGTTGTCAAATTATTTTTTCCAGTCACCAGTTTTGGCGATGTCTCTAGGTATTTGTCATAGTACTTAAGAAAGTTACACAAAGAAATGTATGCCTTTATTACCACTCTTTGCATACTTATAGTACTTCCATCACATGTAGTTGAATCCTGCTGAAAGATAAAAGGTATTTTATTGGGGAAGACATGATACCTGATGAAAATTTCTGGAATAATATCGATATATTTTTCCCATTCAGAGTGTCATTAATCATTAGAATGCCTCCAACATAATCTGTAGATAAACAAATTTAAAACATGATATTTTTTGGGTTCTTTGTAATTTTTTCATCGCAATCAGAGTGTAACACTTTTCCTCTAATTTACATCTCACATCTTTTTACCCATCGTTACTAAAGAGCGATATTTTTCTCTCATCCATCCAGATTATTTGCTTCTACTGGTTTTCTAATCACTTAACAGCACTTAGACATTTAATAACACCTAAAACATTTCTTCTATCTTTGAGGTATAATTTATTTAAAACTCCGTTTTTTTTTTCTTCTTTTCTTTTCTTTTTAGACTGATCTTGCTTTATTTTTTAATTGAATTCGTTTGCTTAAAAAGTAAAAATATTCGTACCCAAGATGAAGTCACAGACCTATCAATTTAGCTTTGCAATTTTAGCTTCAAAAGGATCATTTTCTCTCACAATAACAATTCTGCTTATTTTTAAAAATGTACAATCAGTTTTCGTTATTAATTCCAATATTTTAAATCATTTTCATTGATAATGAACTTAAAATAATGAAAACACATTCTACTTAATTAGCACGTTTTCACATATAATTCTAATGGAATGAGTGTGCATGCTTCTGCAAGATTCATTCCAACAAAATTGTGTTTTTCAAATTAAAATATACAGAAGTTTGGTTACTGACGTTTGGTTGGATCTCAAAACATTAATTGTAAATGGCTAGTGTTATTTTAATATAATAGACGTCAGCATTCATGACAAATAGAGTTTGCATTTTAGACTAAGAGTAGTTTATTTATTAGGTTGGGGGAAAAAATCTATTATTTTTACGTAAACTTTATGTAACTTCTTTTGGATTCACTTTGTAAAAAGGTTTAAAACAGCTTTCATGTAGATTTTTAGGTCTTGCGCGTTACGACTGCTGACATGCGGTTAACTTCGATCATTCTTGATATTTTATAGACATTTTCGACGATGCTGAATCCACATGCGAGGTGCATCTCTAACATCAAAAATACCCGAACGGAATCGACGAAACAAAAATTGTACGTAACTGGTTGTTACAGTCTTATATAGGACGATAAACACCTTTCACAATTTTAGCCACCCAGCTATCTTTTTCGCCGTTACAAGAGAAAAACGAAAATGTATCGAATTTTCTGTTTGTTGTCTTCGATTTTTAAAACTTTGTACTCGTAACTGAATTAATCAAACAAAAAACCGCAAGAGGATATTTTAGTGCCAAATGTCACCTTCCCAACGAGCATAAATCTGAAATTGTTTGATAGATATCTCACGAGATATCGATTACTACAGACGTCTACCGAAAAAATAATGGATTACTTTTTCCCCAAACTAATATTTTAATATATATATTTTAATTATGTATTCTTAATTTCATATTAAATTTCCTCTAATTTGATGTACAAACATTACTTATATATTCATATATATATATATATATATATATATATATATTTTCAGCATGATTGAATGAACAATTCATGATTTTTAAATAATTATGCAAAGAGCAATTTCATTTTGCGACTCACAAATACATATATAAAGTTTTATACCAAATAGTGATTATTATTGTAAGCAGAATTTTCAGAAAGTGATATTTCTATTTGAGAAATTGTTAGAATGTAAAATAGTAGTTACACATCACATAGTGGTGTACACATAATACTTTAGAAATGAGGGTTATGTTAAGTGTTATGTAAAATACAAAATAAAATATCGTAGAATTGTATAATATCTTATTTCTTTATCCTATTTTACAAATTTCATTTTGTGACTACTTACAGAAATTTTGGCTCATGCACCACATGTTAAAAAATATATGAATAAATGTAGTATTTTTTGTTTGAATTTAATCTTCTATTTACCATCACTTCCATTTCTATTCAAATTTAGAATTCTCAGAACATATTCCTTAAAATAAAACATATATATCATCCATATATTATCTGTAAGTTACAGTAACTCAATTAAACATGAAAACATTTTCAATGTTAAAGTATAGAAAATTTTAGATAACTTTTCACAAAAAGAACTGGACATAATTTAAAATAATTATTTGTCTTCATAAAAATTTTGAACAATACATAATAAAAATTTAAGTATGAATGAGGAAATAATATTAAAATAAACTGTATTTTTTCCAGGTGTCATTTTTCACGCCATGGTAAATCAGAACTAAGGCCAATAGTTTATATCTAATTTCGAAACACTATAATTACCTATACTTGAGATGGGATTGAGCCTGAAAACTTGAACGGAAAGAATATGCATGAATCATTCAATTCCCTGCTTGGAAAATAAAATATCTATTTTTCTTAGTTATTGAGCATCATAAATTTTATCAAATATATTAAATTAAGATGTTTCAAGGAAAATTTAAAGTTCAGTTTAAAAGTTTAGGGTTTTAAAAGAATGAAATATTTTAGTTTAAAGAAGTATCATGAACAGTATATGATATTAAAAATTTTATCCAAGCAAATAAATTATCTAAAATATTCCTTTTAAAACTTATCCAGTATATTTATGCAACGAGTTAAAAAATTCTCTGTTCTCTTACTATGAAGAAAATATTTTTTAAACTATCGTTTCCTAAAAGTATTAATTAATTTTTTATCACATACGTATGAATTAATGTACTTCTTATAAGTTGCAGTTATAGTGTAAACGTATTTTATAACGGGTGAAAATGCTTTTCATTTCAGTTAAATTTGTAGTAAATAAAATGGTCTAAAACTTAAAAAATTACTTTCTCATTACAGTATAATTTTGACATTTATTCAAAGTGATTTAGTTTACCTAATAATTTTAATACATGTCAAAATAAATTTTTCTAATGCTATTCACATGTAGAATAATTAAACCAAATGAAAATTGGATTTATTTTGAGAATTCTGGAAAAATCCATTCTTAAACTGCAAATGAACTTTTATATTTTCTCATAATATTTTGCACCAAATAATTTTTTATGAGAAGCTTGGTTTTATTTAAATGTCAATATGATTATTCGAAACTCATTTATTTGGTAAAGATGTGAATTTCATACACATACATACATTCCTTGAAATTTTTTACACTTTCAAAATTTTTTTGAGCATTTTTGACGTTTTTTTAAAAAAATTTCAACATTTTCAAATGACTGATAAAGTTGCTGGTGCTAAACTGATCCAAAAATCCAATCTAGAGTGCTTAAAATTATTTCTCGAAAATATCAACAAAAACATCCTTTAGAAATATAAACAATTTTCAATTTTTTACTATAAATTTATTATTTTTTTATCCTTATACAGATAATATTTTCTTTCAAGGGCAAAGATCTAAATATTCAAATTTTGTTGCTTATCCATGAATTATTCATGAATTATCTATATAAATATTTTTTGGAGATATATTTTCAAAATTTAATGCAAGAAATTTTTAAAATTTAATTCCTGATATAAACATCTTATTACAAGGTATAATAACTTAAGAAGAAGTCACATTAATGTCATTTTAATGCTAAAAATACTAATATATTTGTTTTCAGACATGGTTCTTTTCATAAATCATTAAATCTTTGAAATCATTAGAAAAATAGTATAAAATGATGTGTGTTAGTTAAATATTTTCCCTCCTATTTCTTACAATAATTCAAAAGAATAAGAAACCATTTTTCTTGGCATTCATTCATTTTATAAGAAATAAAAAATAAAAAAAAATCTGAAAATTTAACAGTTTCTTGAAACGTGAAATGTTTTTCCATTAATTTTGAAATTTCGATTCGAAACTTTCTCATACAACAAACATGCGTATTAAAGCATGATTATTTATTCATTATAAATTCATTAATACATATGATGAATTTACTTCCTTTAAAATAATTCATTTTTAATCTTTTCATTATTTTTATGCAATTTGTTTAAGGAAGAGGATTTTGTTGTGTGTTTCTTATGATCATATATAAAACAAGAAGTACTTATTTTAGCATTTTACATCCTGATTAATGGTTTCTCCTGATAAAAAAATTTTATTTTTCCCTTGCTCTACTCTAAACATATCTGAATCAAATATTTAAAAAAATTAAATTTGGTCAGTAACATTACTGATTCATTTTTTTAAATAACATTTTCCACAGGAAAAATTATTTTCATTTTTCAAAAGAGTTTTAGGATGTTGATTCATAAATAGTAAACATACTCTAGGAAGAAGAAAATTGTCTCTTTACAAAAAAAAAAAAGTTTTTAACATACTGTCTTCGATAATATAAAAATGCTCTATCAATTTCTTTTGAAATCTCGAAATAAGAAAAGCATCTTAAAGTCATCATTATCGAATACCCAGAAGGAAAGTCATTAAAATGTTTAGATTAAATTAATAAAGGTTATATGATTCTATATGTTATATAAAAATATTAAAGTAATGTAATTATAGATTGCTAATTGAAACATTTGTTGTATCACCTAGCTACATTAAAAATTTAAATAAATTTTTAACAATATTTTAAATATTATAATTAATTTTTAAATAAATTTTTAACAATATTTATTTTTATTAATACTTGTCAATAGGAAAATAATTGTATTTCTATTTATTTATACATTAAATTATTGTTCCTTTCAAATAAATTATATAAAGCTAATTTTAACAACTTGAATACACATCACAATTAATATGTATTTCCATATTATATAGAAATTTTACAATAATTTTTAAAAAAATTTTTGAATTATTGAATATTAAAATATAAACAATGTGTATTAACATTTAAAATTTTTGAAGTATGGAAAAGTAAAATCCACTAGATAAGACTTAAGATATTGCTAAATTTCACAAATATAGGCCTCTGGTAAGTAAGCATGAATTTCTTTTATAAATGAAAAATTTTTAAATGCAAGAAAAAAATTAAAATTTCTGATAATATAATACACGATACATTCATTTAAATAAAGTTTTTACTTTAGAAATTGCATTTGCGTCAAAATTCTAATATGTGTAAGTTTTTCATAGGAATTTCATTTAAATATTTTAAATATGCTTTTATTAAAAATTGTTACAAGAAGAAAATTAAAAAAATAAAAATTGAATTCAAACGTTGAATTAAATTATTTCATAAGAGAAAATGCTGAAACTTAAAATGCTATTTCTTGGATGATGAAAAGTAAGGAAAACATTTTTTGAATTCATTCCTCCAAATCTACTTTTTTTTTTTTTAATACATAGCAAAATACTTCATATAAAATATCAAGAAATTAAAAATAAATTTAAAGAAATTAAATAAAAAGGTTTCTTAGATTAATTTTCTTCTCAAGCAACATGAACCATGTAAAAAAATAATATATATCGAAAAGTTGAGTCTTAATGTACATAACTGCTTGATTTAATCATTTATAATTTTAATAATAAATATAATATTTGATTTTTTTTGAGGATTTTGAATACATTTACTCAATTTTATATTTCTATGAATTTATTCAAAATCCACAAAACACTTACTATAAAATAGTTTAAATATATTAAAATATTTTTATTCAGAGGACACTATTCCTAACAGATTCCTAACCATTGTCGAAAAAAAATTTGTAATTAGAAATCAAAATACATTCTTAAATTATAATTTTAAAATATTATCATAAATACCACGTAACTTATGTTCTTAGAAATATTAAATATGAAGTCATTTTTTAGTAGAAAAATAATCCATTTATTTGTTTAAACTTTAAACACTTTTAAACTAATAATAACAAAATAATTTTTAGTAAATTGAAAAAAAAATAAAGAGTAAATTTTTAGCATAATAATGAAGTTGTAAAACAATGCTTGTGAAATGAAAGTATATTCGTATCTAAAAAATAGTTTATTGCATTTGTTAATTTTAATCCAAAAAAATTTCAAATTAAGGAAAACCAACAAGGAAAATAAAAAAAACTTAACAACTAAATTTAGAACAATAAAAAATATTTAAGAAGAAATTCATAATCATGGCATAATTTCCATATAAAACTTGGAATCATGAATTTAATAATGTGTAAAACATTATTTAACTTATAATTCAAAACCATTAGCTTAATTATTCCTTTTCAAGTAATTAAAATTTTCATTTTTATTGTATATTAAAAACGGGGATACAATTTATGTTAAAATTACTTAATTATAAGTTTTTTGCAATTTAAAAAGTTATTAAAAATACAATAGACGCACACAAACTTATTTATATAAAATTGCTTATTTATATAATTTGATTCTATTGGACATAAAATATTGCAGTTTGCGTGTTTATTGGTCATTTTATTAGAAAACATCTTACTACCACTAAACTGTTTGAAAATTTGATGATAAATATGAATGTAAATATAGATGCTTATTCTAAAAGATTATAATTACTGGAAAGCGTAGTTTATTTCTGCAAATATTGAACTCATAATATTAAGTGCAACTTTTAGGAAATCAATGTAAAGAATAAATTATATATTGAAATTAAAGTTAAATAAGTTATTTTATAAAACTTCTTATGTAATATGTGTTTTATTAATGCAACAGTTTCTTAGAACATAAATTATTTATTAAACACTTCACATATGTGAATATTTTAAAAATGGAATAATTCTAAAGAGACTTTGTTTATTAATGCAAAATCTAATAGTTCTCTCTCATTTAAGAAGTTTGTTTCACTAGACATACACTTACATTCATGAATTCATTTCATTTAAATTTCTCGTTTAATCTACCAACATTTTTTTCGAATGGTATGCACTAGGTTACTATCCCTTCGCTACAACATGGTATAGAAACTGCTACTCCTTTATTACTACCCGGTGGACACCTGTTGAGCTACAAGTTATGAAGGAGAGAGCATTTAATACATCATACCATCAGAAAGCTGTTTACTTTATAATGTAGGTCACATTATAAAGTAAACAGCTTAATCTTAGAAGAAAGAACAAAGAACCACAGAGATAGAAAGGAACATCCTTGCCCGAAACGAGATTCGAACCTTTAACCAACAGACTAGGAGTCAGGAACGCTACCGACACAGCCATCGACGGGTTTCTACTAATATTAAAAATAACAATGAGATTTAGTTTATTACTGCAAATAATTTTACTGCAAGAAAAAACAGTAAATATGTAACACGCTTTTAGTGCATAATAATATTTCATTTTGAATAATAAAATTGTCGATTACCAAATGTTTCGCTTAATAATATCATAAACTAATGAATAATATTTTTTAAATGTAAATTTAATTTAATTTTAAGCAAAAAAGGTTATCGTCCTTTAAATATTTAATATTATTAAACTCATATCTTTTATCAGTTACACTGAGTTATATTTTTAAAAGAACGCATTTCATTTAAGAACTTAATAATGTGTAGTAAGCTCTTACTTTTTATAAAACCTTATAATTATTATTTCAAAATATTCATAAAGAATTTTAAATGTATTCCTCAATAAATACAAAATCTTAACTTAAAGGTATTTAAATTATTTGAATCAGTTAATTTCAAGTTTCTAAGATCTAAAAATATTTTTACTTTAGTACAAAGTTATTCCGTTTCTTGTTTGATGATTCTTTTACTTAAAAAATTAGAAGTAGAAAATTTTTAGAAAGAAAATTATATCCTGAAGAAATTACTCCTGACAAAAGAAAAAAAATTACTATATTCTATGCATTTACTTGATCTTTATTATTTTTTATTTCCCATTTCTAACATCCAGACGTGCTTTACTGCTGACTCTTCATATTATATTTCACCCCTCCCTTCATAAATATTAAACCTGGCTGCTATGTCGTCTACTTTTTTTCTTTCATGAGGAGGCTTAGAAGATTTTTGCTTGGATAAAAAGGGGAAAAATGAGTTTTTGGCGAAGTTCTGTTGGCGCCTGTCATTATCACCGAACGGAGCCTTCATTATATTCCAGAGCGGTTGAAAGCTTGGCGACAAATGGTCTTCAAGATTTTGACAGGTTTGCGAACGATGGCTCACAATCGAGAGAACTTAGAGAGGATAGCCTAGTGACGTCAATAGAGGAAATCGTTTATCAAAAAGAGGCATTGCTGCTCAAAAATTTTAATTGAAGTTCTTGGCTCGTTTCATTCTTTTATTCCGGAGAAATTCCTGACACTTTAGAGTAGCACTTTACTATTGAAATACCAATAAATAACACATTTAAAATCATAGTTCACTTTTAAAACCTTTTCTATTTATAGAAATTGTTTTCTTTTTAGTAAAACATTCAAATGCAAGGAAAATCTTAAAATGAATATCAAGATATATAACTATATGAAAAAATTATTAAAAGAGTATAATAATTTAGTTGTATATAATATTAAAATCATTTCATTGTTTAAAAGTAAATACGATAGTTTCTAATTTTATTAAATAATTCTATTTTTAAAAATATATTTATGAAATTGTACAATAATAAGTTTTCACATAAAATTATATAAATCCATCGTATGAAAAATCTTCTTTCTACAAGCAAATCTAGGAGACATAATTCAGTAATGTCAAAGATGAAGAGGCAATGAATGTTTCAAGAAAAAAAGTTAAACTAAGACGAGTGTGAAATTGAAATATAATAATGAACGAATACAAAACATAAGAATTCTTATAAGGTGATGTTTATTTATAAAGACTGCATTTGAAACACAAGAGAAACTGAGAGTAACCCAATAAAATTTCTGGTGGTCTCTTTTATCATACGCAATACAATATGTTGTTGGAATGACGTACTGAGACTTGCACCATTTTGTGTTTTCAAAATTACAGAGTACGATAACAATTTCTTGTATATAAAACCTAAAAATATACTAATCTCATTTGCTTTTCTCTCATTGGTAATATTAGAGAAGTTTCTATTGCCATGCTCACAAACTTTCAGTCATGCAAAATTTTGGATCAATTGTATGCTTACTCCTATCATACAATGGTTTTTAGAGAATTCTTTCTGAGAAATATTGTTTTGTTTTTTGACATATACATTCGTATGTTTTATTTATTTATTTTTTATATAATTTCTTTAATGAATTTGAAGTCACTAATATTATGTATATAATAGACAAAACAATCCTTACATACAGTTCCGAATATTTAATGGTGAATTTTGTTAATTACAAACACTATACCATAAACACAGTAGAACCATAAATATCCAGTACAGAACATAAAACAAGAAAGTAATATACTCAATGTTTTAGAGCAATATCAACAATCACCCGGCTGCTTCAACTAGTAAGATAGAAGCAGCTGCTTGAGTGACTCCTAATTTAGTAGTAGAGACCAAGCAGAAAACTCCTCAATATTTGGACTGCGATTCGCAGAGGTATCACTTCACATGGAGGACATTACGACCACGACCTATTTAATATTACCCAGACACTTTTAGGGAATACAACGGATTTTCAGTTAAACTGAGATTTAAACTCTCTATCTGCAGATAATGAGGACGACGCCCTAACCAACCAGGCCTGCACTAACTGTGGCCTACAGATAAGTTAATACAAGCCTCTTCATAGTTCCACTGTTGTATCTAAATTCAATTTTTAATAAATATTTGTGATGATGGAAAATACCTTAACTAGTTGGTACAGTCCCTCCAAATCAACTTGAACTAAGTAAATGAAGACAATCAAGACACACATCATATAAGTTTTGTAGACAATTTTGTGGTACTTTTATATACCTAGTTAAAGCATTATGATTACTCTTCATAATATCCAACAATGATAAAAAAAATAAATAAAAAGAAAGACATTCTGTTTCTACATGGATGGAAGTTGTAATATGACTGAACTGATTCCTCATCTATTTAAGCTTGGACCTCATCTTAACAAAGCTACGAAAATCAACGAAATTATCTGACTGAACTTTCTGCTTAGAAAATTTTCTAAATAATGCACAGTTGATGCATGCTTGAATAATATATATATATATATATATATATATACACTTTCTATTGTACATAATAATCAGAGATCAATGTATATGCCTTTGAGTTTCCATCCATTTGCCTTAATTCTGTTTGATAATCTGCATGCTTGCTTACATTGCATTTTTATTTACAACAGAAATACATAAATTGTATTTAAATTAGTTTATACTTACATTGTATTTAAAAACATGTATGTATAATTTAATTTGAAATACACATAAATAGTATTTGCATTTAATTATTTCTATCAATTAAAAATATAATAATAGATATAATTTCCTTTTGCTTAACCCATCTTTCTTTCTTAATAGAAAAAATTTCATATATTATTCCAAATTTTTAAAATTCCTATTTCCGTTAATTTATTAAAATAATTGGAAATATTTTGAGTAATATTTATTAAAAGAAACGTCTAATTTTTGTACTAGTATGAGTATAATAACTAAAACCATTCTGAAAGTTTGAGTATTCCTGTTCCCAGGAAAAAACTATTTAAAAAAAGAGCAATAAAATATTTAAAATGTTAAATTTTAAAAATCACTTCTTTTTTGTTTCATATAAGTCTTTTATTTATTTACCTATCTAAGAACAATAGCTATGAAAATAAAAGCCAGATTATGCACAAATGCACTTTATTCTCTGCATCTATACAACTGATTGTTTTCATTATAAGCAAAAGTTTTTAAATACTGTAAATTTCTTAGTAATAAACTACAAATTAATTTGTAACAGCAATTTTTATGTTAATTTAATCAAGGATTTATTCAATATTTACATCATATGAACAAAAAATTGGCTATTTATTACAACTTTCATCTTCCACAACTAAATTGAAAATTTAACACTACAGTTTTACTGTTCATATTTTAAGATGCTTTATTGCTTTTAGTTTTTATGACTTTTTAAAATATTCGTAATATAAACACATTAATCAAAATAGTATAAGCACATTTTCACTGTTTTGCTCTCTCTGCTTGATATTATTTTATTTAAATTTCGGATAACATAGGGTATTTCAGTTTCGATTAAAGAAATGAAATATAAGAAAATATGTTTTCAAACATAATAATTTGTTTTTGCGATTAAAAAGGAAAACAAAAAAACTTTACAGGCAATAAAAGAATTTTATTTAAAACTACTTCATTGTGTATCAAAAAGTAAGAAATAATCCTTCATTATTTTAGACGATTTTCCCTTATGAATATTCATCACAGGATATATCTCTAACGTTTATTAATATGTGGACATTTATCATCGTTCATATTTATCATTCCCTACATTTATCATGGGAAAGGTTCTCATTGCTGAAACAGAGCGGAAAACCCTACAGAAAATGTATTTATTCTATTTCACCAAATAAATCAAATAATATCTTTATATTCAATAGAAATGCTAGAATAAATCATATTATTTTTGATAAGAATATTTAGACTTGTAATTTAAAATATATTTTAGCAAAATTATAATATATTATTTAGATTTTTAACTGAAAAATTTTGTAATAAAGGAATTGCCTATTGCAGTAAGTTTTCGTGTTTCTATTTTTGATCGAAGTTGCGCGCTATACACTATCAATTGTAATTCTAAATCATCAAGGGACGAAGAGTCACCAGCTCTCGAACTATCCTCCTCTTTTCATCCGCCACATCAACAGAGGAATGCTGGACCTTAGAAAGCACTTAACGAGCAAAGTCTTGTACAGCATGATGGTTTTCGGTTAGTTTAAGTATTGAAAAATTTAACAACTCTTCCTGCCCAGTATACATTAGTCGCATGCATCAATCTTAGAACCCCAATGACTCAGATGCTTCACACCACTTCCTTAAAATCAGCAAACTGAAATATCGGTTGCCATAACCAGCAATTAGGAGGGTGACCAGATTTCCCTCCTTGGGTTACTGAAGCTCAGCGGGTTAACGACGTGCTCACGTTAATTTGTATCTACAAAGTCCTTCCGCATGTGTGGCGTGGATGTGGAAGAGGGTATTGCAGCTCAGATAACCTCGTCACTTGACAGTGGTTTAAATTATGAGGCAATTTGATAGGTGAGCATTTTAAACCCCCTACTTTAAGTTATAATCCGAGGTTTACCTACACAGCTATGTATGCATGCTTGTACTAATTTTATGTGTATTATTCAAATCTATTTCTTCCATTTCAATACTTCTTTATTTTTACAAAATTGTATATAAATTGAAATAATAAATAAAGAAAGATTCAGATTTGGTGTAAACGTAAAAAAAGTAATAAATAGTTGCGTTGCCTATCATCCTTTGCATAAAACAAATTATGCATTACAAAATAAAATTAGCTTTTTTACAAAAAGTAATCACATAATGTTCAACAACCAATTCATTCAGTATTAATTAAATACAATTATTTACAATCAAACAAGTACTTGTGTTTTTATTTATTTAATAAACATAAAAGTAGGTTTGTAGAAAATATACAGAGAAATAGATGAGTCAAATGTCGACGGAATTAAATTCATTATTTTAAAGTTCGCTTGTTAAGAAAAAAGGAACTCAATATATAAGATGTTTGTCAAATTTTAATTTTAATGCAAATTAGAGACAAACTAGTAAAATCCTCTGCTGGTGATAAATGGAACTTTTCACTAAATTGTTCTCGAAATTTTGGGATTAATCATCACATTCAGAAATAGATCTATTATTTTTTCCCAAAAGGTTTCATCTTCGATTCATAACAGATAGATCAAGAAAATCTTTATCATGGAAGTGTTTGAAAAACTTGAAGATAATTCCTATCTATACGAGCTGCGAATATAGAAATATAAGTTAAATTGTCGCAAAGGAGTATCTATAAAACTCTTAAAATTTGATTTAAATATTTCCGAACTATAAGTATGCCAGAAAAACTGACAGAAGCATATAGGTACCAAAGGAAATGTCATATAAAACCATAATTCCTGTTACAGTCATATGTGGCTTGCAATTCTAAAGGCACAACTCTCACTCTGTCGTCTGGAAATCTCTAAAAACATCAGAAATTTCTTTCGTTTACAATGCGAATCAGAATTCGTTACAAAATACTATAGTCAGCCACTGTTGTCAGGAATGAAGTGCCAATTGTTAAATCTGTCATCGTTGTAATTATCCTTAACGAAATATATGTGGCAGGCATAAATGAATAAAGGTAAGTATTTTACTCGTTCAACTATCTTTAATATGATCTCTTTGATCATATGTAGTATAACTCCCAGTTAAATAGTTTACAACGGTGATTCCAGTGAGATGACAGAATCTCTGACAATTGTTTTGTCATGTCTTTTAGATCGTTTTCATACTGGTTCCATCAACAGACATTTTCAAATCTACTCTTCCTAACATCGTCTGATACTATATCATTGTGATGTTAGAAAAAGCGATTGGTTATTTATTTCATCCAACCAGCCTCTTTTAAAATATAATAATACTTTAAAATTCATAAAAATTCTCATAATGAAACCAGTTTTTCAGCGAAACATTGTTATAGTGAAATCATACATACAGTCAAAAAGGGTCCAAAATTATACTCATTCCTTCGAGATTCATAACTAAGCTTAGCAAATTTAAATTTAAAAAAAACTATGCATGAAACATAGAAATGTTTTAGTATATAAAATATTGTTAAATTTTAAAAAAAATCCGTGTTTATGATTCGGTTCTTTCATAATGTATAACAAAAGTATTTTTTTATCTTGTTAAATTTATACATATAGATAAATCCCGAACACATACTAGCGAAAGTTGTTTAAGGAATATTATTTTTATTTTTGTGTAAATTATTTCTAATATATGCTTAATGTAGTTAAATTTGTACTAATAAATTTGGAAAGAGCTCAACTATCAAATTTCTAACCAAAAACATTTTTTTAGTAATATGCCTGTTATAAAATTATATTAAGCAGGTGAAACCATTGTTCATGTCATTTAAATTACCATTTAAAATACTAATGTCAGCTTCTGATCTAGTTTGTAACACTGAAATTCTTAGAAATAATGCAAATTTTTGTCATGATAAATGCCATCTTTTAAAAATTGCGAAAAACTTTATTAACTAGAAATTAATGATAAATAATAAATTAATAAAAATAGTTAAAGTTAATATTATATCCATTTTTTAAGAGAATAAAAATTACATTAATCACTTATATAATTATAACAATTAAAATCCAGTAACATGCTTACTATATATTTTCAACTCCGCTACTTTGGTTATAAACTTTTAATTATAATAAGATATTTAAATTATTAATTTCCTCTAACTCTGAGATTTTTAATTAAAATTATATTACGTAAATTAAATTTTCATAATAAGAATTGTTTTATTAAGCATTAATAGGAATTAATGCATAAATATTCTATAAAGTTAAGACTTAAGAGGCAGAATTTATTTGGCAGATTATTTTCAGAAATATACATTAATCGGATAAAATTAGTCTTCAATTTCTGTATTTCTGTTTTATTATTATTATTACAAAGCACTGAAGCTTCTTACCGGCAAGGACCATAACTTTAAGCTTTCTGTATTTGGCTGAATCTAGTGCAACGCCTTTCATAAGTGTTACATATCTTTTCATGTCATCCAGTCTTCTAGATGGCGATTTTCTTCGGTGTTCATATGTATAAATTGAGTGTGAAACTTAAGTAATAGGTGCCATATTACTTGCAACTCTACGAGAAAAATTATCTTAGAGACATAAAATTTGGGAATAAGAGACAGTATTTTGTATTCAAACAACGATAAAAAAATAGTTGCTCAAAAATGAAGACTATTCGTATAGCATCAAATCAAACAAAAAAGGCTTTATTGAATTCATAGTACCATACGCACGGTTGTCTGACTAAGTGAAAGAACAACAAACAGATGTTCCATAGTGCATCATATGTCCTCCTACTGCAATGACTTTGCACTTTTTCTCCACATTCAACATCAGATTGTTTAATATTTCTGGAGGTAAGAGTGACCATTCTCAATAAGCATCTTTTTTAATTATTAGGTGTTACGCGAAAAGCTTTATCGTTCTACAAGGCATCTTCTTAAGCATCCCTCACATACTCTGTTCGAGATTAAAATTAGAAGGGTACGCTGACAAATCCAATTAAGTGATGTCTTTGCTTTCCAATAGTTGAGCAGCAGGAGTCCAATGTGACATGAATTGTCATCCATAAAAACGAGTTCTACTCCATAAGCCACCTCCTTACATCATTTACAATAATTAAATACAATAACTCCTTACTCCAATGAATCATCTCTTTACAATAGCGATCACCAGTTACAGAACCTCTGTTGCAAACATGGAGCTCCATGATTTTTTTAGCATAATGCTTCTACAGGTGACAATTTCAGGACCACCGTAAATGTCTTTTTGCTTGAAGTTACTGATATAAAACCATGTTCCGACCTCTCTCCAAATGCATTGGCATTGAGAATTTGAAGGAGTTCACTTGTGACATTATAACGACTCTCATCCATAAAAGGGATACGATTCCATTGATAAGATTTCCAGTTTTTGTATTCCTTCCACTTTAAACAGTAGTGATGATAACCAACTTTCAAAGCGATGCACAGTTTAAGGCTACAAACTAATAGGCCACCTTTGTGAAGTGGTCTAGATACAGTAAATAGCTATACTTGTAGCCTGTTTTTTTACTGTTTTCGGATTCTTTCTCCTGCAGAAAAATATAGGTTATGGACTGCATATGTTTTCCTGGAGTGGTATTCACCAATTCTTTTAACAGCTGCATTTATGGTTTGGAAGGTTTTCCTTGTGCACGAATAGACACTTTTATTGATTCCAAAATTTTCAGCTACACTGATAATACTATGTCTTTTCTTCAGCTTTTCAATTACTCATGCTCGTGTGAAGTCATTCAGGGTTTTTCGTTTAGCCAAATTTTACGAAAGATTTCACTTAAACTTGCAGTGAATATCTTTAATGGCTTATCCGTCCTTCATTTTATTGTAATCTTGAGCTATGCACGCCGACAACACTTCTTTTGCTTACGCTCTCACAGCCTGTGACATTTGGCTTTAAGTATCATCTAATAATAGGCGATTTGAATGTTCTGACAAAGTTGAGTTTTTTTCTTTGTGCAAACTTATTTTGAATACTGATAAAGTTAGGTTTGTTTTTTTTTTTATTGATTTCTAAGACCACATAAACATCTAATTACTATGAATTGTTTTTTTTTTTAATTTCGATTCTTATGTTGTTACAGTATGAAATAACAATACCTAAAACAAGCTATTTTATTGTATCAAATGAATATATGTTAAACTTAAAAGAAAATCCATATTTTTGTTTGTTACAATCACAACTTTGGTTTTATTCATCCTTCACAAAATGGTTTACTATGTCATCACAAATTTGTCTGACCCTTCTTCCTCGCTGCATTTTCTAACTATAAACAAATGAATGTTTAGCACATCTAATAATATCAATCTATTTAGCAAATGCTAGTAGCTTGGTAGTTCCCTGTAAAATAATTTTGCTTGGGATAAGTTTAACGTTTTTTACAACTTTTTCTAAAGCCAAATTAAACAGTAACTCATGGAATGTCTTTTTACTGTAGTCTTTCCTCAATATATAAAGGCTCCGGCTAATACGTCAAAATTTTAATTCTGCATTTCACACACCTTTAAGAGTCATTTTTGGAAGCCTAATCAATTTCATGATAGTGTAAATAAAGCATGACTTTAAATACTTTTTTTTCTGTTTATATTATCATATATCATTTTGAAGACAATGAACAAATGGTGGGTTTTAATTGAATCCACATTAATAATTTCCAAATATTTTTCAATATTTGCAGTGTTAATCACTGATGATTTTTTCTACAGTTGTATAAAATTGAATAAATCGAAACATATTATAATTATAATTTATTTGTTACGATTTATTATTTTTATCAATTATTTATAATTTTTTCCTTATAAAACTTAACTTAATAATTTTTAAAATTCTTCATACTCAAAAAGAATATTGCATGAATAATTTAAATGAATAATGAACATATTAATTTTATAAAATCAATTGGTCATTATTCATCAAAAATACAGTCCGGTACTGAAATTAAGTTTCATTATTCAATTTATAAAAGTATTTAGAGTTATTAAAACTATATTAATATATTTTCCTTTTCACTGATTATTTTAAGATAAGCTTATTGTATTTATTAATTTCAGTTGGAGGAAAATAAAATATTATTTCATTAGAATAATATAAGTTTTATAATTTAAAAAACGATATATTTATTAAAACGATATATTTCACTGATCATTTTAAGATAAGCTTATTGTATTTATTAATTTCAGTTGGAGGAAAA
>JAPDSC010153016.1:203903-214755 GCA_026290005.1 Latrodectus geometricus
ATTTTAAGATAAGCTTATTGTATTTATTAATTTCAGTTGGAGGAAAACAAAATGTTATTTCATTAATATAATATAAGTTTTATAATTAAAAAAACGATATATTTATTTCAAATAAATTATTACATTATATATTATTTATTTAACAAGCTTAAATTTAGTCTAAAATCATTCGCAAAAAATAGATTTTGAAAATTTGATAATTAATCCTACACACTATTTTCTTTCAAAAATTAAACATCTATGATCAACCTATATAACCAAAATATTTTCTTTTTGTATATAGATCTTCGTTTTTTATTTTAACAAAAACATCGTCTCCCTAAGAGGTTTGTAATGTTACAGTTTTGTTTCGAAAGATAAATTGTTATTAACTGAACCAATGACAAATTAGTAACAATTTTCTCTTCTATTAAACATTGATTTCAAAACTTTCCTTTTCACTTTTTCATAAATACTTTAATTCTGTTTAATGACAATTTCAGCGCTATGTTTCAATTAAGTTTTGTTAAATTTAAATAGCAAGCATATATTTTATGATATTATCTGATTATCAAAATTTTTTAATTATTGTCTCATAATCCTTGGATTTCTTAATGAAAAAAAACTATTTTACTGAATTCCAAATCGATGGTAAAAGTCAAATATAGTAATGATAGGTTTCATAAATTGCACGCATTTATTCGCTTAAATTTTCATATTCCATACAATTGTAACGTATTTCTTAACTTAATGAAACGAAAAAATAAAGAAGCAAAACATTTCTATTAAAAAATTTAAATATTTATCCAACTTAGTACAATTTAATTAATAAACTAATATCTTAAGCCTTTCAGTTACTTAAACTATTACAATAAGATATTCTATTACGGCATGACTGTTTTTATCAGAAAAAATGATGCATTATGGAAAAATATAGATGTAGAAAAAAAGTTGTAAAATTTGTCTTTAGAATTTTATGATCTGTTTTAAGATATTTTAAAATAAATTCCAGTTAACTATAACAAAACATATATTAAAAATTTTATTTCACATGTTGCTACTAATTCAAATAAGGTTTATAAATATAAACATAAAAATATTAAAGGGAAAACACAAAAAGGCTGTATTCAAGAAAAGAAAGGAGTTTTTAATTGAACGTAAATGTTTTAAGAACAAATAATTTAACTAAAATATTATATTTTTTTGGATTTATTTTTCTTTTTCAAAGTTAATTTAATTCACATATTTCAGTTTGAATAATATAGTGCATTTAGTATATTAAGGTCAGCTATCAAGTTTTATGAGTCAATGCACTCTTTTATTGGAAATATGTTATCATAGTAGTTTATTTACATATAATGTGCTATACTATCAATTATATTTTTTTTAATTAAATCGTTTTTGACAAAGTTATAGTTAAATTATTTATTGTGATACACTATCTTGTATTTACTTTTGTATACAAAAATTATGCTATTAGGAATAATTTATCAGTGCAGATGAAGAAGAAAATTATTTTCAAAGTATATAATATATCCCTCTCTTAGAATCTCTTACAAGAAATTGTACAGTGATCCAAATTGGATTTTCTGAAACACATTTAGATTGTCTAGAGTCTTAGGGACTGCAAAAGATATTTCCATTAAAGTACTTCTGAAACAAAAATGATTCTTGAAAAGGAGAACTATTGTTACTTATTGAAAAGAATATTAACAGAAGAGAAACATTTATTGTTTTAATGTACGAAATGATGAAAGTGATTAAATATTAATACTGAAATAAAAATCTATTAACTGTTAATATCTGACATCATATTCATTTCAAAAGTAGCAAATAATATTAAGTATTAAAATGCCAATATATAATTAAATTTTAAAATTGTAGAAAAAGTACAATTTAATACAAAAATTAATGCTATAAGTTCTTATTCATTAGTTATTTAATACTATTTTATAAACTATAATTTAAACTATTTAATATATATTAATTAAGCAAACTTTTATGAATAAGAGTTAATAATAAACCATATAGTTAAGCGAAATGCATAATTTTAAAACCATTACAGCTAAAGTTCATTTAATAATAAATATATATAAAAATATATAATTAGAAATTAAAATTTAAATTTGTAGTCAGATGTATTAAAAAATGCTTCTAAATTATTTAACTATCATTATGTCTGTCAAATAATAATAATAAAATTAAAATACATATTGTTATATAAAAGCAAAGATCAATGATAGAAATTATGATAAATTTATTTTTATTCGTTTATTAAGTTATTTTGACGATAAAAAATTATAAAAATATAATTTCGTTTTCATATGAGCTTTCTCGGAACACTTTTTTAGCATATTATCAAGTCGTTTGCGAGAAATGCAGAGTGATAGCCGTGACACAAGTAGTTTGCCTGAAAATTATGCATTTTCACACTGTTGCAAGGAAGATGCTATATTCGGAAGCTATTAATTAAAGGACAACAAGGACTTCCAATTTATCACTTTCTCCAGGATGCCAATAGAACGTTTAATGACTTGCATTCCCTTCTCCATAGTTCCCTCAAGTAAAGGCATTTATCTCCGCCAATGTCCAATATATAAGGTATTCAATTGGCGATCGGAAGGGCCGCTCTGCTTGACTGGCATGTAAACTACGCTTCTCGAGGCTAGAAGTAATTGCGTGCACTTTTTTCTCACCTTCACTTCCTCCACTTCCGACGTTCCTCTAACTAATTCCTCGGTCCCAAGAAAGAATTCAATGATGATTTGCTAAGTAATGTCAAAAAGGTTTAATTAGTTCAATACTGTGCTTTCAATTTATAGTTATCTTCTGAATACCAGCACTGAAGACTGGATGACACTAATATTGATTTTATTTTGTGAAAACATGTAAACTGAAATTTGGCAGTTTTTAAGGAATAAAACTATAGTATTATCAGCTTCTGTGAAATTAGTATTATAAGCTTCTTTGAAACTTCTATAAATACACAATAAATAGAAATATTTTATGAAATTTATTTAATTTTTAATTATTTATATTTGTAATTTTTGAATGTTATGTAAATTTATATTTTTAATCAAATATGCATTACTATCACTCAATAAATATTGAATTATAATAAAGAGGATAGTCGTTATTAAACATGCAAAAATAATTATGTTATTAGAGTATCTTTGAAAAAAGATTACTTTTTCATTCTTGAATAAGGGCAATAATCAATAATACACGGGTACGAATTTTTTTAAATGATGCATAAAATTTAAATACAATTTTAAATGATTCAAATGAGTGGATTTATATTCAAATTACTTAAAAAATAAAATTACTCGACAATAATGATGAAACATTTTAGCAAAAATAGCTTAGGTGTCAAATTTATTCCTAATTATATGTGTCCATTATTAAAAAATAGCTGTTAATTGGCTTAAAAATAGTAATATTATTTTGCTAAATGTAATATATTTCCACTGCTTTTTCTAAAATACTTTAAGGTTTGATACTTAATATTTCTTCACAGATTGATATTGATATCAGTCTGTGATATCAATATCAATATTATTGATATCACAGACTGATATCTTGCATTGAACAAAAAGCATATGCATAGAATGATATGCTTTTTGATATTACAAAAAGCATATCATTCTATGCATATGCTTAGAATGATTGAACAAATCATTCTAAGCATATGATTTGTTCAGATTGAACAAAAAGATCAATCTGAACTTTTTGTTCAAAAAGTTCAGATTGATATTGAACACAGATATTGAACAAAAAGCATATGCATAGAATTCATAAAATATTTGCATTTTTTACAGTGAAATACAAAACGATAAAATTTTAAATTTTTTAAAAAGGTTTTTTTATTTCTAATGAAACTTAAAACTTTTTTATAGTGAATATATTAATGTTATTTTTCTTAATTTTTACAAAATATAATAAAAAATATCAACATAATTTTTAATAGCAAGTTATATAAAAAAATTAAATTATTAACTACAAAACATTAAAAATATTTGTTTTGATTTTTTATGAATAAAGTTCTTAAAAAGCATTTTCCTTACTTAACACTCATTTTTAATCTTATTCAATTTTTTGTGCAAAATAAATGAATGAATAGGAAGTATTTTTAAAAGGTCGATGACAGCAAAAACAATTTTATGTATTTTTATAACAAATAATATATTTTCATTAAAATCTTTTTAGTTAAATTAATTATAGCCTTACTTGAAGGACATGAAAAAAAATAATAAGAAAAATCAAAATTTTTCATCAGTTATTAGATAACTAATTATTTTTTCTTCTGTTTATATATATATATTTCAAAAACGTATAACTAAAGAATGGTTTTATAACAAAAAAATTTATTTCTTTTAAGCAAATAAATTAAATATTAAGCAAATAAACTGAATAAGAAAAGTTATATTTTTAAAACCATTATTCTGGGTATAAAATGAGTAGGCTTTGTAAAAACTTTGACCACATCTCTACATAGTATTAAATATAATAATAAAATAAAAATGAATTTTGTGTCAAATAAACAAGTTATAATTAAAAATTCACAGGTTATAATAAGTAATTATTCAATTATTATTTATTATGATAAAAGCTCTCCAAAAATCATGTAAATATATTAAAATACAAGAACAATATTTCATTTTAGACAATTCAAAATGATAAGCAAAGTTATCTCAATTTCCTAAATTGCAAGAAATTCTGCATTGATTTCCTAATGATTACGTGCCTTTACAGACTAAAAAAATCAGATACAGTTTTGAATGCAATTCTAAGCTGTTCTAGTAATCACTTGAAGACCAAATTTGTACTCTTCCGGGCGATTAACGTTGTATCAACCGCTCCGGAAATTTTATCACATGCAATTTTGTCTCTAAGTAGCCTGAAATGGCTCCATTTGAAATGCTATTTCTGAACGCATTTGATAATAAGGTTCACTAAACACAAATGAGACTTCATTCTATTTTCAAGGCTTGGAGATTTGGCACATTCAAGACAGGCAGAGATATAATCGGTAGCTTTTGGAACTCAGAAGAGATCTTAAGCAGAGCGAAATTGAAACTAAGTATCTACTTTCAATTTATGGATGCTTGCACACTTTATCGACAGAGTCATTTATATTTAAATAAACGTGAAGCTCTTACCTGTATATTATGTAATATCTTTCTAATAAAGAAATATAAAAAATAGTTTCATTTATGCTTAAATGTATTATTAAATTAAAAAGGTGTCAGTATAATATGAAGAGTAGAGTGATAATGTATATGTTGGCTGTTATTTACCATATAACAGCCCACCAAATTATTTGATAAATAAAAGTTAAATAACATGCGTAAGTCTTATTAATAACTATTTTTATAAAGATACTTTTACGTGTTCAGCACATATTGTTAAAATATTTCATTACATTAACGTTTATATGAGGAATATGAGATGAACATAACAAGCATGCCAAAATAGATAAACACAGACATATACATGTATCTACGTGTGTAATATAAATTCTATACTTAAATATAATAATAGCAGAAAAACGATCAAGTTCACACAATAAACATGATTAAAGATTTCCAAATATTTAAAAAATTTCCAACTTGAGATTGAAAAACATTAATTGCTCTTGAAGACTAGAATACAGAAACAAGAACATATATGCTTGATAATAAATTCCAGTTTTTAAGAGCAATTTATGTTTTACAAATAATGCAAATAAAAAACTTTGAAATAATATGCTAAAAATTTAAATTGTTAATAATATAACAATTTTCTAGAGCTGAAGCTCATTGAATTGTAATTTCTTTACAGATTTTTAGTATAAACTCGATGTTTAAGACAAATTTGAAAACACAAATGAAATGTAGCGAATATATTAGGTTAGGGAAAAAGTAATCCATTATTTTTTCGGTACACGTCTGTAGTGATCGATATCTCGTGAGGTATCTATCAAACATTTTCAGATTTATGCTTGTTGGAAAGGTGACATTTGACACTAAAATATCCTCTTGCGGTTTTTTGTTTAATTAATTCAGTTACGAGTACAAGGTTTTAAAAATGGAAGACAACAAACAGAAAATTCGATACATTTTCGTTTTTCTCTTGTAACGGCGAAAAAGATAGCCAGATGGCTAAAATTGTGAAAGGTGTTTATCGTCCTATATAAGACTGTAACAACTAGTTACGTACAATTTTTGTTTCGTCGATTCCGTTCGGGTATTTTTGATGTTAGAGATGCACCTCGCATGTGGATACAGCATCGTTGAAAATGTCTACAAAATATCAAAAATGATCGAAGTTAACCGCATGTCAGCAGTCGTAACGCGCAAGACATAAAAGTCTACATGAAAGCTGTTTTAAACCTTTTTACAAAGTGAATCCAAAAGAAGTTACATAAAGTTCACGTAAAAATAATGGATTTCTTTTTCCCCAAACTAGTAGATAAGAAAAATCCCCTTTTTTAATTTTATAGTTAGATTTCAATTTATGAACATTTCATATTAATGTGTGACCTCAAATAATCGAAAAAGTTAAACTTCTTTAAGTTAAATACATAATATTTATAGATTGGCGCTGGTGTCATGAGAAATATTATTCTTATGTGCAAATACAAATATTCTCTTACACACATAAATAAAAATAAATGTAGATCGATATAATTTTTGGGTTATATATATATATATATATATATAAATATATATATATATATATATTCCTGCCTATGTCAATAGTTTCTGCGGAAAGACTCTTTTGTTCTTAATAGTAATCTTAATATTGGGAAAATTCAAATTTAAAGAAAAAATAAACTCTAAATTCGGATCATATCTTCACCTAGTTTTTCATGGAATTTTTAGATCAGCTATAAGTAGTCTGTATTTTTGAAATCAATGTTTTTAATTTTATAATTGTTGTTTTTGATACTACAATTTTGCATGATAGAACATTTATATTATGTACATATATAAACACATCGTGGTATATAGCCAGATCGGAAATTCATCGTTTTTACAACCGGATGGTCGTGAATACTGTGCCAACTCAGTGGAATATCTATCTTATACACTAATGGAGGCTGAATTACGTAAAATAAATTTATGTTGTAATGTCCTCCAAGTGAAATGATACCTCTTGCAGGAAGCCTGGGAGTCTTTTGCACATTTCAAGCTTCGAATTTAAGAGGGCACATCTATTTTAGGGGTTATGATGAAGCAAGCACTGGTGCCTTATTATATGAGATGTCATCAGTGTCATTTCTTCTTAAAGTGCGAAAGATGAAAACTCCAAGTGGATGACCCTTACAGAGAGAAAAAGCGAAAAAATAAGACCATATATTAGTTATAATATTTTGAACAGAATTGTTATGAAAGATATAAAGACCAATATTTCATACTCTTTTTAAAAAAAACTTGTTGTAATATCGAATTTAATTAAATTATAGCTAAAAGTTTTTACATAAATATTTTGATTCCGTAATATTTATTTACTGAATTTAGTTTCAAACTATTCATTTAAATTTTGTATAAATTAGATGTAACAAAAACATTAATATATATTGGATTGAAAAAGAAACATTATTATTAAAAAAATACATTAGAAGAATAATGTATTTTTTATTATTTAGAGTCTTATAATTTAAGTAATCTTAGAAAATATTATCTAGGAAGAAATATTCTCTAAGGTCAACAACTAATATATCAGAAGAGTTATGACTAACTGACTAACCAGATGAATAAAATTTGCTTTTATTTTTTTACAAAATGTATAATTTTTTCTGCCTCTGAATATATCTTTTTAGTTCAATTTTCTTAAAATATTTTTCACTAACTGGATATTTATTAACACTATTGAAAAATCAGAGATATTGAATCACGTGCACAAATAGATGTATTTTCATTGACATTTTTTTCAATACTTATTGATATTTTGTTTCACTAAATATCAACAAGAATCCAATTTAAGCAGATTTTAAGGGTAATAGAATAATCTATATAAATACAATGGTGTACTTAATATTACTAAGCCAATAGGAATCTTATATAAAAAATGCTTAAACCATTTTCAAAGATTATGCTGAAAGATTCTCAAGAACATAATCCTGAAACATATAAATGGAAAACATCATGAAAAATAAATAAATAGATGAAAAATTTTATTTTGATTTTTTTAGCCTTCATTGAAATTCAGTTTAATTACACATGAAAGGCAATTCCGTAAAATGGCGAAAAACTTTAAATAATAGTTTTTGACATTAAAGCAATTAAAGGTCATGATGTCACAAGTCAAGCTGAATTATTAAAAGTGATAAAACTTCGATGGCGTGATATCAATTAATATATAACATACCAATTACCAATTAATATATAACATTACAAATAAAAAAATATTCATTTAACAGAAATTAAATCTTGTTGTGAAGTAAATTTTTTGTGTCTATCATATTTTAGTGTTTATTTTTTGTTTCATATAATGCGTTGTGTGATGCATCTTTTCATAAATAAACTGTCAAATGTTTTACAGTTATCTTTAACTTCCGTCAAATTTTTAAAATATTCTTCGTTTATGATATTAACTATTCTATTACAAATTTAGTCTTTTAAGTGTATGAGTCCAAGCGTTGATGTAAATTTCACAAGCAATTAAAATAATTCTCTGAATCAGTCAAGCAAAGAAATTTCGTTATCATGCTCTGTGACAACAAGCAAATAATCAGTATTAGGAAGTTTAATTTCATAGTCACTAAAAAGAAAAAACTAAATCAGCAAAATAATATATAATGTGCCCATTATTTAGAAGAAAACCCTTATTTCTCTAGCAAATAACAAAACACTTGGTTAGAATTCTGTCCTTTCAAAATACAACTGAACCCTGGGTAAAATAAGCATAATAAGGTCTTGTTCAGAGTGAAGAACCTCCGTTTGTATGGGTTCCGGAAGCTCTTTCTATGAAATGATAAATGATGAGCATCGCTTTCCTTCATCCCCCATCAGTCAATCCATTTGTCAAGTAACAGACTTCTCAGCCGAGACAATTGACCACTATACCAATATCTCTCAGGATAAGGGCGGATTTTGTACGAGAAAAGCTCATGTATCTTGACAGGGTAAGAAAATACATTACTCACAACACAAAGCATACTGTTCATCAAATGAACATGAATGACTCCATACTTCTCTCTGGCCTTTGTTTGCAAGCTGGAATCGGGCAGGATTAATGCAAGTTTTGTAATGGTACAGCGTTAAGCCCTTTCTGGCAGACGGCTTTAAAATTTGACTTTCATCACTCAAGCTTGAAAAGATTGTTTATTCGTAAAAAAAATAACTTCTTTTGTGATTGAGAACATAAAGTTGATTCTTAAGAAAGGTATGAAAGGAACGTTTGAGGTTTCATGATTTTTTTTAAAAATCAATTCTTATCCATAAAGATTCTGAAAATTTAATGCAAATTCAAATATTTTATAAGTTTTAAAAAACTAAGTGTTTTAATTATTTACATTCTATCAAAATTTTAATGGTTATTCTTGACAATATGAAATGAAAACTGTTTTCATGTATGATTTAAAGGAACTATAAATACTAAATTCATTTCCCTCGGAAGACCTCTTACAATAAAAAAAAAGCTAAAATAAAAATGAATAAAATCTTAAAATAATAATAAAGCTCTTTATAGAACTGAAAAGAATATCGGTTGTTAATACCTCTTAAATAAATATTAGCTAATTTCTTCTGAAAAACTTTCGTTTTAATTAAAATAATGGCTGAGAAATCATGAAATTACATAAATTAGTACTTTTATGATATTAATAAAATAAAGTTACATAAAATTCTGCATAATTAGTTTCATAGTATAATCATTTCTGTAATGTTCATTGAAAAATAAGAAAATTTAATTTAAAAAAATCAAAATTTTAAATGTAAATAAAATAATTAAATTAATATTTTAATATTAGCATAGCCTAAGTGTTTTGTCTCTTCGTAAGTTTTTATCAGCAAGTATTCTGAATACATAAATATTAAGCTATCAGCAAAGAGTTTGCTGAAAAACAATTCGCACAATATTTCAAATTAACAGATTTTTATCTCAATAAAATAATTAATTCTAGTTGGGTACAATTATTTGCAAATGAACATATTATGGTATTTCTATTCGGCTGTATAATTATAACCTCATGCATCTTTTTTGATACACATATCATCAATTTCGTGCTAGCTGCGTAGCATCTCAGCACACTTATTATAAATAACAAGCATAGTAAACTAAACAATCAGTGTTTGTTGTCTCCTTATAAAGAATATAGCTAATTTATTTTATTTTTATTACAGTAAACAACTATCTAAATACTAATATTTTTTATTCCTGACCCGAATTGGTACACATTTTATAGTAAAAATGAGTATGTTTCTTTTACCTTAAAGACATTCTCCTAAAATTCATTTACCATGAACATAATTTTTAAAAATAATAAACATTTATGTGCCAAATATAACACCTATTTTAATATAAAACTTACTAATAGGAACATAGATATATTTATTATGAATATAGAATTATGGATAATAAGAAAGAATTGAGTCTGCAATAATCGTCCTACGAAAATACCATCTTGAGTAATGATATCAGAAGTCGTGGTAACAGTTTAATTATCATTATAGTAGTTACAGTTAGAATAGTATATTTTGTAAATGAATTCCTTTATATTTATTACTCCTTTATATATATATATGTGTGTGTGTGTAAGTTATTTTAATTAATCATTACATATATAAATAACTCATTTTAATTTTAACAATAGGTAAATTGAATTTAACAATTTAATGTCTCTTTTGATTTCAGCAACAAAAAATTTCTATCGATAAATATGTCTATT
>JAPDSC010153029.1:0-13825 GCA_026290005.1 Latrodectus geometricus
AATATATTTTACATTTAATATATATTTAACTTCTTGTTTTAAAAGTTATTAGAATCTAAAAATCGATAAGTTTTACTATCTACTTGGTAAAACTTCTCAGGTTTACCAAGTACCTCGCTCTTGATCGAAAAAAAAGGTTTTGTGAATAATTGTGCAGGGGATTACATACAAGAAAATACAGTAAATAAAATCTTTTGTATCTGCTGAAATTTTTCACCAGAATTGAATTGAAAATGGCTTATTAAAAATGGAATAAAACTTGAAATTTTATGGTAAACTTATAGGTTATTTTTAAAAAATTTGATAACTGCATTTTTAATAAATTTAAACAATAATTCCCACTGAACTTATGGTAAAGCTGCTTATGCCTCGATCACACCATTTAGGAACATTTCTTGCTTCAAGAAGGGTGGTTCTCACATGTAAAATTGTTATAATGCGTAACCGCTGAAAATAGGAAAAATAGGTGCAGCAGAGAATAATCCTTATTTCAACATTCCCACTAATATTTTTTAACAAAAAAAATAAGAATATTTAATTTCATTTCGTCTTAACAATTTTTGTTCCCACTCTATTGCAGAGAATGTGTTTTCTGTTTTCTCAATACGCAGCCGATCGGAAATACATTTGAATGTAGTTAAACGAAGTATTTCAAATCGTTGATCCGAAGTTAAGTTGAAAAAGTTGATCTTTGTTTAACGACATTGAAATGCCGATCAGAAATACATTTGAATGTCGTTAAACGAAGATTTGATTTGAAGCTTAATAACTTCATAACTAAAGCGTAGAACTTTCATTTAAGCGTTCCATACCTAAGTCCACTATTTTTAAAAATCCTATTCGTTTCATGAGGCAAAACGGTGATTACACAAAGCTAAATAAATAGTAAATATTGTTAGAAATAGTAACTACAACGTTATTTTTATAAGATTCAATTATTTTCCTTAAACTAGGTACACTTAATGAAAATTGCCAGTTAGTTGAAAAATTTAAAAATAAGCGTTGTAAATAACAGCGCCCCCCTTTTCAACTTGATGGTAAATATTATGACTGCAACCGTGAAGCGGCCAGTGATAGATTGGGTAAGAAAGGGTCGAACCATTCGAGAATGAGAAAGAATCTTGGTTTTCCATTAATTTTTTAGTGTTGTGTGTTTTTAAAGGAAATAAATGAAGGGAAACACTGTTAAATTATCTCTTATCATATATTAGTTTTGATAAGTGATACAACATCTTGTTGTATCGCTTTTAAAAACGTTTGAGCATTATATGATTACTGTAAATGTGCGTTTTATGACGGCATAATTATTTTTTTTTAATATTTAATATATGAATTTGAGATTTTATATTTTTAAGTAAAATATATCAGGTAATTGTTAGGGTATATATGTATATTAACGTTTTATTTATTTTATAAAACAGGAGTTAAAATAAATAAATTAGAAAATACCCATCAATATTTACATTAAATAACAAATGAAATATTTATTCATAAACTTTCGGCCATAAATTATAATTTTGAATAAAAATCACATTTTATTCAGTTTTGTAATTAATTATTTATGCAACATTTGTTTTAAAAACCCAATAGAAGATGTCGAAGTTTTTAATAAAATTTTGCAAAATATATTCTTTTTAAAAAAGGAAAAAAATTATTTTTTATTTTCATTTATACAAATTATATATAATTATACTTCGAAATTTTTCCAGGCGCTTTCTATTACTTCATGTTTCTGTTATGTGCTTTACAAATTAATTTTTAATAAATTATTTTATTATTTAAATTTACTATATAAACTTATTTTTCTATATTTATTATAAATATTTTTATTCAAATCCGTTATATTAAGAATACGTTTTCCATATTGTTATTCATATATTATTTTAAAAAATATGCATACATAATGTATTGATTGTATCCACACATATATGTATTTTTAATGTGTTCTTAGGATTGCCTATGGCTGTGTATAAATGATAAAGAAATTATATAAGTTACACAACGTTAATGTATTTTATACAATAATTCAATAACATTTTTTTTATTTCTAATGGCGGGCACCCTTGAGCAAGTAAGTACGTTAGTTTATTTGCCGCAACAAGGCGGGAAACTGCTACTCATTTTATCGTTACCCGGTGGGCACCTGTGAACCAAGTCACGGAGGTACGAGTAGCATCGCCCACGCCACACCACCACAAACCCGTTTATAAGGCTGGCCATATTCATCCATCATCAGAGGAAAGGACAAGAAACACAGAGAGAAAGTACATCCATGCCCGAGCCGGGTTTCGAACCCAGGTTTTCCCCATCCGTAGTCAGTTACACTAATCACTAGACAAGTTGGGCGGCATAATTTAGAAACAATCTGATATGAAATTTTAAAAAATCAACAATATTATTGCTTTTATGAAAATATAAAATTAATTCAATAGTTTAACAATTTTTTTCACAAATGAGATAAGTTATTATCAAACAAAAACCGTAATTTATTTAAATATTCTATAATGCATTTCTGTAAATAAAATTTTATGGTCAATTTTTGGAATCTTTTTATAAATATTTTAAATAAAGTATAAATAATTTATGAATGATGCAATTATAATGCAATATATATTTGGGGAAAAAGTAATCCATTATTTTTTCTGTAGACATCTGTAGTGATCGATATCTCGTGAGGTATCTATCAAACAATTTCAGATGTATGCTCGTTAGAAAAGTGACATTAGACACTAAAATATTCTCCTGCGGTTTTTTGTTCGATTAATTCATTTATGAGTACAAGGTTTTAAAAATAGAAGACAACAAACAGAAAATTCGATACATTTTAGTTTTTCATTTATAATTTCGAAAATGCTAGCCGGTTGTCTAAAATTGTGAAAGGTATTTATCGTCCTATATAATACTGTAACAACCAGTTATGTACAATTTTGGTTTCGTCGATTCCGTTCGGGTTTTTTTTTTTTTATGTTAAAGATGCACCTCGCATGGATACAACATCGTCGACAATGTCTATAAAATATCAAAAATTATTGAAGTTGACCGAATGTCAGCAATCGTAGCTTCGCGCAAGACCTAAAAATCTACAAAAAAACTGTTTTAAATCTTTTTACAAAGTGAATCCGAAAGAAGTTACATAAAGTTCACGTAAAAATAATGGATTACTTTTTCCCCAACCTAATAAAATAAAACGTTTTATTCCAAACTGAAACACTATACTAGTTTCTTTTATCGTTCAATGGTAATTTTTTGCACACGAGAGAGAATTAAGCTTAATTTACATTGATGGTGTGTGTAAATTAGAAAGAGTCAATTCGAAAGTAGATCTTTTTATTTTATTTGAGAATTATGAGGTAGTATGTACTCTAAAAAGCAATAGTGAGTCACAACCTATATTTTTTTTAGAATACATCTTAAATTATAATCGATATTCCATAAAGTGCTCTAGTACAATAATGAGTATGAGTATAAAAATCTGTAATTCCATCTTGTAATTCAATAGGGTTAAGTTTATTCTTGTAGTAGAACGAATAAACTTGAACTTAAAAGAGATTCACGTCCCTAGAGAAAAATAAGGATATTGAGTACAATTGCATTCTTTTTTTCATCAACTAAATATTTCTTTAGATTTTAATTTTATTTCACAACCAAATAGCATGTTGTTATGTTCTAAATGTGAGATTTTATTCACTTGCCAAGATGCATTTGATGATATATGTCAGAATTTTATCAGGTATCATTTTTGTGGTTTTAGTATGACGTAAATAGACTAATAAAAGGGAAAACTCTTTTCGGAGATTCACTTAATAAATATCAGAAAGATCAAACTTTTTCTGAAATTCACTTAAAATAAGGTTTTATATAATGTAATATGATCTATACTGAGAGTATTAATAGTAGATTTCTCATCAAGCAGGATTTAATAAAATATATATTGTTAATTAGTTTAAAAGTGTTTTCACCCAATGAAGACTTAAATTATTCACGTTACAGATAAATTAACTGTTGATCATGATTTAAAAAAGCGTGTTAAAAATATAAAATATAGAGTATCTTGAATAACAAAGATAGAAAATACTTATATAATTTTTGGTAATATAATAGAAAAATAATACTTTCATAATAAAATAAATACACTTTCATAATAAAATACTATGCAAATGTGCTGCAATATAAATAAATTGTGATTAAATATTTTTAGAGCAAATCAAAGAATGAGGTTGTTGTTTCCGTGTCCAGCCAGGAAACTTGGAAATAGGGGTGCGCTGCTCCACTTTTTCAACTAAACCGTAATTCGGAGTGGAGTCCGACTTCTTCAGTACACACAAGCCATTGGTATGCGTTTATAGGATAGATAACAATTCATATTGCATATAAGGTAAGGACAAAAACAGGAGAGAGAGAGAACCCATGTCTGAACCAGGATTCAAACCCAGGCCCCATCTATCTGCAGTCAGGTACAATGACCCCAGATGGGGTGGGCAGCATAGAGTGAGGATATACAGATATTTTAATCTTACAATATACTTTCATACTAAAAATGTATTTGTTAAACAAGTTGAGTGGCAGCAGCTCATACTGTCGGAACAATGTACATTTGAAACCTTTGGGAACTTTGAAAGGAGGTTTATTTCGTGAAAACTACACTTCTTTGAACTATACAAACTTATTGTTATTAAAATCCTAAATATTAGTTGCCCTATTGATCAACAATGTGTTGAACTACCATACATAGAAATCTTTAACAGTGGTCCTTTGAAAAATTCTTAAAACCTAAGTGTGCCATCTGTATTCCGCTGTAACTGAATTCCCTTTAAAATAAGAACCATTTATTATAAACTCGACTAAGAATCCATTTCCACAAAAAAATCTTTTTTTCTTTTTTTTTTTTTTGTATTGAAAGATTGCTAACAACTCACTCCATAGAAAGATTTGTGAAGATTCACTCTGTACAATAAAATTTAGTTTATCATATCCAACTTTTTATATTCTAGACATTCCTGGTAGGCGAATATATTCTTTTTGCAGAATTGGCAGAAACTCAAAAATTCTTCTCATCTAAGCGTCAGTTGACGGTGTACTTAAAGTGTTCCAGGTATATAGTAATGAATTTTAAAAAGAGGATACTTTACCCACTTTCTTCCTAAAGTAGAGTTTTTAGGACAAACTTCGCAACTATTTATTTTATTCTGTTGTCTGGAAAGTTCGTCCCGATATTTTAGGAAAGTTAAAACGCAACTCATTTAAATATTGATATACATTTATTAAATTTTATAGGTACCATTCTGCTCCACAACCTTTCTCCACCTTTCGTGTAGCTTGAGAATTCCATCCTTTTATTCAGATTCAAAAGCTTTATCCAAATGGGTTTTGATCTCAACCAAAAAGTTGAAATTTATTTCATTAAGGAAAAACCTTCATCCAGCATCCTCTAGTATCTTCACCATAAACAGCACATATCTTATTTGACACTTGTGTGGCATTTTTACCCTTTCGGAAAAAAAGTATTATATGCCTATAATGCACTTTATTTGCCACCACATTTTAAAGCGTACAAAACTGATAAAAATTAAGGAATCGTAATCAAACTTTTTTCCAAATATTCCTGAAGCTGTCTCTTTTATAATATGCACACATGGCATTTGTTTTCAATAATTGTGATATATTCAGACAGCTCTCTTGCTCTACCTACCGAATGTCGGCATGAACTTTCCGGACAACCGAATAGATGTCGTAGTTCTTAATACTTCCCTTTCGCACGGTTTTTGTATTGAGACCAACTATATTTTTGGAATACTTTTTAAAATTAGTTTGCAAATTATATGTGGTTGGTTTGGGAGTTTGTCTCACAAAAAAGATGCTCTGTAGACATCTTTCACACATGAGTGCTTAATAAATCAGAACCTGCAGTTTATAGTAGATTTCAAGCTACTACCGACATCTAAACCCGAGTTGGAAATTGAACTCATGAATTCTTGGACAGAAGAGTAGAGAACTAACTGTTCTGGCTTCTATTTTGGTTACAGTCATCCATGATATTCCGAACTACATAATTTCTCTCCCCTTTAAAAATTTTCTTTGAGGCCCTGGTGGTCTGGTTGGTTAGGGCGTAGTTCTCGTTACCGGAGGGTAATGAGTTCGAATCCCGTCTTAGCCGAAGATCCGTCATGTTCACTAATGGCAACAGGTGCACGCAAAATATATCGGGTCGCAATGTCCTCCATGTCCCCATTCATACCTCTGGGGTGGTTGCAGCCAGGCCAGGGATCTTCTCTGGCTTCAATCTCTAAATTGGAAGACCCAGATAGTGCTGCCATCTATGAGCCAAAGTCGTACTTCCACCTTCGAATGAGGGTGCTCTATTCAAAAACGGAAGATGCTCATTCTGACTTCATTCACCCAATCTCTGATGGATGTGCTTGGCTTTGTGCCAAGTGTCATTAGTAACAAAAATTTTCCAGATTACAGCATCCGGTTGCTATCTCTTTCAATCTATCACCAAAACAAATAAAAAAAAATCAGTTTACCTGTTATAGAACTTTCTTTTGTCTTTTCTTCAATAAAATAAGGCAAATTTAAGGAAATTGTCTGTGTGTGTTTTCAATACTCTCTTAAAATATCTTTCCTTTTAATCAATTTAACAAATATTGAAAATAACTAAACTGCTAATAAAGACATTACTATGCTCTAAATTATTCATGGCATAGGTTTTTAAATTACTCTTGGATACTACTTTGAAACCGCCTTTCCTTTCTAGTGGTCAGCATGTACCTGACTGCGTATGGGGAGGTCCTGAGTTCGAATCCCGGTTCGAGAATGGATGTACTTTCTTTATTTCTCTCTCTTGTCTTTGCCCTTTCCTTGTATGAAGGAAGTGTGAATGGTTGCCTACCCTATAAATAGATGTATGTTCTTATACATAAAAAAATCCTCATCTGTTATCCTCTTCACTCTGAGCTACAAGCATGTTAACATAGAGCTCCAAAAATGTCCGTCATAACTTACCCTAACCTTTTTTGAATAATAAATAAAAGGATATTAACAATTTACTTCTTGGGCATTATATATTAATGGAATATTTACAACTGTTGTTTAAATGTGCATAGCATTTGTTAAATTTTGACTGCCAAAATGTTAACATATTGTAAATGTAGTAATAAATTCTTACTATACCTTTGAAAATTATTTAAATCCCCATTCTTCTTCATGTCTACGTATTCTATTCGCTATTTATTTTATTTGCTATACACATAAATTGAATGGATTTACACAAAACATAATTTTAAATGCACATATAAATGTAAAAGAACAATAAATGTCAATTTTGAAACATTCATAACTTTATTTAATAAATTCGGAGGTAACTATTATTCGTCAGACAAAAATTATACCTTCAGACACTATCCTAAACAGGCATTTATAACATAATGCTCCCTTTCGTAAAAAGATCTGGATATGTTTTAAAAATTAATCTAATTTATAAATGTGTTCTATTTGCAATGCTTCAATGAATGCAAAGTATAGTCTTAAATTTGATTCTTACAGGCTCGCAAATTAGAACGGTAATTATTCGTGCAAAAAAAGTGACATACCTTAATCAAGTCTCTCTCGAGTATAAATGCCAGACAACTTTGTTCTTTTCTAAACAATTCTCTCTCTGTGTGTGTGATCGAATTACAAATTGAAATCGAAAGGTATTTGTTTTGAAAAGTCAATATTACCCAATACGACGAGAATTTCAAATTGTTCCAGACACATCAAAGATTTAAATAATAGAAAACAAGAAAAAGGTATCTCTCCACCAGAATTACATCTCAACTCGAGTTGAGCGTTACGCAAGAAGACATTCAGAACCTAATCCATGGTATGACACAGAACAAACACAATTTTTTTCTCGCCCCGAGGACGTTTCTGAATCAGCATAAATGAACAAGGGCATCGAGGATTCCACCCTCCCCCGCATAGGACTTTGATCTCCTTGTGGAAATCGAAACGGAAGAGGGGGGGGAGGAGTGGGTGGATGACGCATCGTGTCTCGAAATAATTGCTCCAAGGAGCGAAAAAAAAAAAAGAAGCGAAGACGTGGAACTTCGGAATGACGAGTAAATAACGTGCCCGAAATGACTAGAAGTGGCTTCGGAAAAACTCTGATATAAATGGCAACGGAGAGAGAACGGACACGACATTGGAGAATTATTACGATTACTCTTATTTCTTGAGCCAACAGCAGAGAAATTGAGCCCACTGTATTACGTCTCGGATCCAAAAGAGATTCTTTGACAGTTGATTCCCTTCATATTTATGATTTGATTATAGTTTGTTATTCAAGTCACATATAAATTACATATATGCCACATATAAATTATATATAATGGCAGTTCAGTAAAATATTTTTCTGTATTTTAAATAGAGGGAAAAAAACCGAATGCTTTTTCACAATAAAAAATATTTAATATCGAATAGTTTTATTTAATGGATATTATGTATTAAGTAAAATCTCTCAGTAAGAATAAATATAATATGGTTTATTTCAAAATAGTAGGCAATGTAAATTCTACTTTGTTAACTGCCCAAAATATATTGATGCATTCAGAATTTTTTAAGAAATAAAATATATTTATTAAAAATAAATTAAAAATATTTTACACGTATATAGATTTTTCATTTTTTTAAAAAACCATAAAGTGGTTGTTTCTTTCGTTACAGTCGAGATCTCGTGTACGTCACTTTATTTTATTTATAATTTATCTGTGTGTTAAACAAATAATCACTTTCACCAATAATGTTGAATATACAATTTCGTCCACCCATCGAAAACAAGTAAGTTTGTCTGTGGGATGAGCTCTTCAGGGAGCAGTTGGAAAGAAAATGTTGACCAATATCTTAGCAGGGTGGGTTATTTTATACATTATTGGAGATTTGTCTCTCTTGATATACCACTATTAAAAAATAAATACTTATTAATCATTAAGTAAGGATAAATTTATTTCATGTAGCATGTAAAGCACATTAAATATTAATATTTTATCCTTTATGCAAGCAATAAATAAATCATAACATTCACTTTATGGTTAGTTTAAATCGGCAATTACAATTTAAATGTTTTTATCTTAGCTTTTTTTTTTTTTTTTTTTTTTTTCTTTTCCCAATATTTTGTAACCTTTTTGAGACAAAATAATTCCATAAATTGTGTAAATAATTAAGTAGACAGGTGTTACGCTATTCCATTGTTTTATTTTTTAAAAAAAATATAGATATTGCTTCGAAACTCCAACAGGAACAAATGGGAAGACAGTATCCTTCTGCATAAAACATCACGCAGATGCTTTGATAGAATGAGACATTCATTTTTCTAAGGAAATGTCTAGAATGTCACGTTTCCGCGTCAAACAAGTTTTTTAAGCAATTTAACATAAAAGAAGCAAATTTGAATTCTGTTTAATTTTAAGATTCTTTATTACATATTTTCCATAACTTTTTATATAATTGGTTCCAAGTTATCTTTCTCTGAAGTCTTTCGAGAACAATAAATAATAATTTATTTGATCCTCTACCTATATAATAATTACCGGTTAACAATTTTTTAGAATAAAATCAATGTCTGAAAATATCTGAAAGCAGTTTTTACACATGGTAGGGAAAAGATTATTTCCAATTAAAAAACCTCAAATTTATCCGCCCATTATTAGAATTAATCGATGTGAAAGCAGAGAGCAAACCACTATTCCTTATTGGCGCCTTTCTTATGCAATGCAAACTTAAATTTTAACAAGAATTACTGAAAAATTAGCTGGCGACAATTTAGAGATAAAAAACAAATGATTCTTAATATTAAAATAACAATAGTTTTTTTTTTTTTTTTTTTTTTTTTTTTTTTTTTTGAAAATGATCCTTTTTGTATTCGGAAGGTAGCAAATTTAATACCAGGCTCTACTGAAGCCGACAGTGTTGAGTACGTTAAAAACTGAACATTTCAATTTCGGTAGGGCATGGCTTGGAGAAAAGGCAATATTTTTAATTTTGTCACGTGACAAAGTTTTAAATTTTGGAGGCGAATCGTAGTCTTTAACATTTTTTGTTGACAGAAATGGGTAGCCTGATATGTATCAGAATGAATTATTTCTTAAGCAAATATAAATTAATATTTTATATTTTCATTTAAAAAAATATTCTAAAATGAACACTTTACAAAAATAAATCATTCATTTAACCACTTTACATCATAAAATCAGCATCGCTTCCTTCCAAAAAGTAATGATTACGACAATAAAACCATTTATATATTCCCTTTTTTTCGTATCGATGAATAATAATAATACATATGTACTACAAAATAAAATAAGGCGCATTTCAAATACAGATATCTAATAAAGGGATTTCTTTAGGGGAAAGGAAGGGGAAACCTTCCCTAAACCAGGGAATTTCATTCAAGCAATGAATAATGATGAACTGCGTCTCATTGGCACAAAAGAAACGTATAACCAATCAGCGCTAAGATGTTTGGACGTCCGTGGAGCTCATAATAAATGAAAATGGCCGAACGAAGATGCGTTCTTTACACTGACCCGTAAGAGTAAGTAGAGAGGTAAATATTTGGGCGGGTAGTTCTCCTCCACGGAATAAATGGATGGGACTCTATTATTTCTAGATTAAGGAATAGGAAAATATTTCCTTCTGTTGTTCTTTGATGAATATGTTTCCATTCACGTAAAAATGTATTGAGATGTTGCCATTATTCGTTTCCATCTCCTAATGTTACGTACGATATGCCGGTAGGATATTTTCGATTATAAGCGAATTATTTTTGCAAAGAAATTTTTCGATGAAGTGTTATTCCATCACGGATAAATGATGGTAGTTATATGTGCATATTATTGAACTTCATTAAATAAATATTATATGTGTGAACAGACGATTTGTTTGTCTTGATTCACAAAAGAACCATGTCTCTAAATATGGCTAATAATAATGAGTAATTTTGAATCAAATTCCTGGGATTTTAACAACTTCGCAAGCTAATTAGTAATCAAAATAATTTAGGAAATTGCATTAAATAGTATTCAAAATGCATTTTTGTTGAGAAATAGCTTCATATTCCTAAATATCCTTAGTAACTGAAGAATGGAAGATATTAATGCTAAAAAGTAATTTCAATTTAAAACACATTGTGTCAAACGCATTAAATTCAATTATTAAAATGAATTAAAGAATTCAGAGAAAAACTAGCGTATCTCAATACAAAACCTATATCTTGTCATGAATTTTTAACAAGAATGACATTATCACATTTTTTAAATAAACCTGTTTTTATTTTTAAAAAAATTAAAAAAAATAAAAAAAAAAACTTCTTATTGCTATGATTTCCTGATAAATTTTCTTCAGCTAAAGGTATCTATCATCTTTCCATTGTTTCATTCCGTTCGAATCTCTAAATCAATCATATATATTGTTTGAATAGAGCACTTCTTTCGAACAAATTGAAAAATTCTTGAGAATATATATTTATTGTGTTCAGATCATTAAGAATACTATGTGCCTCTTTAAGGAAACCTTAAATAAATGAATAAATAAAATTCAAAAAACAAATTTCATTAGTAAGGATTAGTTAACATATTATTAATTTTGAAGATAAAATTGATAATTATAATATTAATATTAAAGTTATAAAGAGTCAGGCCACGTGGCCTAGTTGCTCAAGGTGTCGTTCTCATTATCGGAAGGTAATGAGCTCGAATTTGAACTTAACCGCAAATCCATCGTGTTCATTAATGTCGACAAGGACACGTCATGGTTACAATGTCCTCCATGTTCCCTTTCCAAATTAATACCTCTGGGAGTCAAGCCATAGGTCTTCTCTGGCTTCTTATCTCCAAATTGAAAAATCCAAATAGTGCTGCCATCTTTGAGCCAAAAGTCGTACTTCCACCTTCATGGAGGGCCGTCTCTGTTCGAAAGGAAGTTCAAGGGAAGACGCTCATTTTTACTTCCTTCACCTAGTACCAGACGGACGAGCTTGACTTCGCCAAATGTTGATAGTAATAACAGCAAGTTATACAGTTATTTTAATTTCGAACATGGATTTTTCACACTTATCAATTTACATTCAAGGAAAAAAATTAATTCAAATGTAACTTAATGACTACATTTTCTAAAATCTGAATACATAACTCTCACCCCAATTTCTAAAATCTTTTGTCTTATTTAAATATTAGTTTGAGGAAAAAGTAATCCATTATTTTTTCGGTAGACGTCTGTAGTGATCGATATCTCGTCAGGTATCTATCAAACAATTTCAGATTTATGCTCGTTGGAAAGGGGACATTTGACACTAAAATATCCTCTTGCGAATTTTTGTTTGATTCATTCAGTAACGAATACAAGGTTTTAAAAATGGAAGACAACAAACAGAAAATTCGATACATTTTCGTTTTTCTCTTGTAACGGCGAAAAAGTTAGCCGGGTGGCTAAAATTGTGAAAGGTGTTTATCGTTCTATATAAGACTGTAACAACCAGTTACGTACAATTTTTGTTTCGTCGATTCCGTTCGGGTATTTTTGATGTTAGAGATGCACCTTGCATGTGGATACAGCATCGTCGGAAATGTCTATACAATATCAAATATGATCAAAGTTAACCGCATGTCTGCAGTCGTAACGCGCAAGACCTAAAAATCTACGTGAAAGCTGTTTTAAACCTTTTTACAAAGTGAATCCAAAAGAAGTTACATAAAGTTCACGTAAAAATAATGGATGTCTTTTTCCCCAACCTAATATTTCTTATTCTTATAGCACTCTGAAATAATATTACTACTTACTAAAATAACTAAAATAGCTTATAGTGATTTCTGCTACTTAAATTTCATATACACTTAGTTTCATTAGCAAATATTTCTAATTACCTAATTTATATGCATAATTTATTTACGTACATAAAATCCTTATCCTATTTATCCCCACAATTTTTATCCAGATATGGAATGAGAATACTTGCATGCAATAGAACGAAGTTTATATTAGAATGTCCAACTATGATTAATTTAAAACCTACGCTATTTTCTTTCGAAAGTTTAATTGCAAGATGTGTAGTTAATTTGAGTCATAATTACATTGAAATTTGAATCTACTCTGTAATTACTTATTTAAAAGGCAATTAGTTTAAACGAGTCCAGAATTCTGCCCACGTCTAGAACTGAAATGTATACATATGGTCCTTTTACTACTTTAACCCTTTTTAAATTGTCATTTATGCGTAATCAATAAATATAAAGAAAAATATGTGTGTCACATAGTATATATCTTCCTTTCTAAATTCCCACGTTGACTTTAATTTTATTTTATTTATTTATTTGATAAAAACAATATTTGCTACTTTTTTCGATTTTTCAAAAATTACTGATTTTGTCTGATGCAGCGAATGTGTTTTTACTGTTCTCAATTTTCCACTAATGAAAAATAATTAAATGCGGATGAAAGAAATCTCTAATTCGATATTCAAACTAACGTTTGTTATTTGGGCTGAGATTTATTGTACTGTCCCCCTTGGCGAAAATTTTCCACATATGGCGATAAATAACATTTTTTGGAAACCCAATCAATTCCGACCAATCATGCAATATTTTTCAATATTCTGTTTATTTTTAGATTTCGTTTGTTGAAAATGGCGAGGTTTTTGGCGCCTTTTTGAAAAAATCCCTTATGGTGACCGTACAGTAAATCATTACTATTATTTGTGTATATACTGAATATGCAATTTATATATATAAATAGTATTGAATTATTGCTATATATATATATATATATATATATATATATATATATATATATATAT
>JAPDSC010153036.1:3300-27981 GCA_026290005.1 Latrodectus geometricus
TAAAATTAATCACCTATAGAGTTCTGCGAAACGTTTCTGATATCGTAATTTGTACGGTAACAAAGAATTAAAAAAACAAACTTTTAAGTTAGTAATGTCACATGAAAAATCAATTCCGATTCTAGAAGGAAACGGAAGTCAATTTTGACCTGCAGGCTTTATTAAAAAAAAATCACAGTAATTGAAGAACTTTTACCTGACGATCTTCGGTATGAAAACCCACTGCCATCCGAAATTTCATTTTAGGACCTTATATGTGAACTCTCAAATGTAATATGTAATCAAGAAGTATCGGATGATTAAATGATATAAAACATAAATGAAAAAAATGTAGATTGAAAAGATAAGGAAGGAAAAAATGTAGTTTTTGAAACAAATGATTACTTAGAAGGATTTTTCCATCACTAAAAATGAAAGTATGAATCGTTTTTATAAAGTATGGATTTGCAATACAACCCATGCTAAATAAACTGTTCTAATAGTCTATGATAGAGAAGGTCATGAAAAAAAAATTTGAAGATTTAACACTTTTTTTCCATTCTACCAGCTTTCGATTTTAAGAAAATATTCACCGGTCCCTACGAGCTTGTAAAGAGGAGCGTCTACTGCTCATGTACACTTCATTTAAAAAGAAATTTATATGCTTTGAGAAAAAACTTTTTTTTAAATGTAGTACTTCATTTATCTTACCATCTCTTACCATTTTACAATAGTTATTCTTGTTCAATGCAGATTCGGTAATGGCTGAGTCTGAGGAAGCCACTGTGAACTCGTCTACGCTGCCTCGGAGCGCCAGAAGGTGCAGGATACCGCGCCTCAACCGGTCCACGTCTGTCCGCTTGAAAAATGAAGCGCTGGACGGCCTGCGGTACGAGAACAGACCGAAGTCCATGACCATGTCCCGGGACTTTTCCTGGGACAGATATGGGAACATGGGCTCCGTGGCCTCGGTGCCCTACTCCGTGGACGACGACAGTTCCGTCAAGAGCTTCGGCAGCTTCATGAGCTACACGTCCTTTGCTAGTCAGAGCCAGTGCACCGAAGCCTCGGTGTCCCGGCCCATCAGCAGATGCCATTACGGCAAGAAATATGTCCTGCACTGTGACCGGCACCTGGCCAAACCGGAGGAGTACCTCACCCCGACCCAGAGGAAGGACAAGGAGATCAGGCAGATGAAGTCAGCCTTGATGAAGCAGACCAAAGCATCCGAGAGCAAAGACGCAGAGATTGAGAGACTGAAAACAGAGATTCAGAGACTGCAGGACACTATAGCTGAGGTAACCAATTGAACACCCATCATTTTATACCAAGATCAATCAATGCTAGATTTCATATGGGATTTTAAGTCCCGCTCCGTGATTCTGTATCATGTCACTTTGTGAATCATGTGTACAATATCCATACGAACATGTTTTTTCAAAGGCTTAAAAATTTTAATACTCATTTCTAAATCTCAAGATAAAATTAGCTGCTCTAGTTATAGATATCAGAAGAGTGAGAAATTGCAATATTGAACGTAATAGCTCAACAAGGTACTTTATTATAAACAATATTAAGCATCTGTGTATAATATCGGCTTTAATTTACAAAGATCAATATTGACAGTTAATTTATTGATTCATTACACTAACTATGCAATTTCTTTGAAGTATAGAATCTAATATTTTATTTATACAAGTTATATAAATCTTTAACCTTATAAGAGAGAAAGTAAAACATTTTTATATGAAAAATTTATCATTTTATAGCATTCAATGTAACATTAGCAAATTTTTCTTACTGATTTAATTTATGTAAATTTTTATTTTTTAAGCAAAACACAATCTCTGTTGTTTTAAAAATTTTGATCCGCATTAGCTGAAACAACAGAGTTATTACTTCCAAATTCACGTTTATTTTTTAGAAGCTCATCTTCTGTTAAAAGTTATTTCTTAATTAAAATTATTTTGATTTAAATTCACTTTTAATTTTTTAAAATTTCTTTTTAAAAGTAACATTTAAAATAAAACCTCACTGTAGATCTACTTACTAAATTAAAAAGTATCAACTTTTGCATGTTTTACCCAAAAATCAAGTTAAAAGTTTTATCTCTGAATTTGATTTTTGCTAACTTCTAAGAACTTAATCAAAAACTAAAAATGCTAGTAAATGAATACTTTCCTTTCACAAATACTATTGGGCATTTGTATCATTAGTGAAGATGCCAATGTTTTGAAGAACAAGATTAATTCTGCTTCAAAAGATCTTGGACTATTTCGATATTTTCGGAGAATATTTGGGTTTAACGGCTGATTGAACGACATACGTTGATGGAAGCAATTCTATTAAATATACCTATTTGGTTAAAAAGATTTGATTTGCACTGTGTAAAACTAAAAATCATCAAACTACAGAGTCCTCATTTCAAAATTTTGCTGAGTGGCGTTCAGTTTATAAATTTGTAGATTTGATTTCCCCTCGGTCTTGGATAGTTTGAATAAAGTCGTTCGGATTCCACTTTAAACTAAAAGCTCTGATATGGCTGCTAAATAATATTAATAAAAAATAAAATTAAAAATAACATAGAATATGCTAAATAAGATAAAGAAATAAATAAAATTAAAAAGACAAACAAATGAAAACCTGTGCTAACGTTAGTGATGCCTGGTGTCTACTACCTATGAAAAAATTGAGAGACAAAAAGTTTTCTTTTTTCTTACAAACTTGTAACAGGTTCTTTTATTTTGCCCATATCAAAATATTTATTAGGAATTTTAAATTTGGGGATGAAAGGTTTCAGTTCAGGAACCAAACTCGTCATTTGATCGCAGTTCAACATCATGGAATGCAATTGCATGACTTATGTAGCAGATACCAATTGTTAATTTACACTACTACTGTCATCTAAATGTACCAAAAATACTATTTACAACTTAAATAATAAAATGGAACATTTTTTTTTTAAAACACAATTGAATAAAAATATTATCATTTTTTACTTGCGATTTCATTTACATAATGTCTATCTACTTTATAATTTGTTCATTGCTTCAATTTTTCTAGCATTTTTGTTTCCAGCTTTTACAGTTAGGTCTTTTCTTTACAGCTACAAGTGAGAAAACACGATATGATGCAGTCATCCCAAGAGAGCGATAATTTAGAAGATAGTCTTAATCCCAAAAATTCAACATCCGTGATTAGTTTTGATAGCAATGACTCTGACCACAGTGACATTCTCACTGTGACGCGTAACAATGACGACAGCGGAGTGTCCAACGTCATGTCTATGTCGCTGAGTCCCAGGCATAGCTCTGAATTCGAGGACTTGGACAACCAACAGCTGAAAGTTCTCACGGCTGACAAAGCAGTGTGCACTGATCTGTCGATCCTGGACTGTTTCTCGCCCATCAAGGCTAATGGAAGCAATATTTCAGAACAAAATCCTCCTGCACCTGAGAATTACTCTGAGGCAACTCCACCTAGGCTGTCCAAAGAGTTTGAGAGTTTTCTGAGTACTTACAAGCAAGAACTGGAAGCTCTAAAATCCCAGCATAAGGAACATTACCAGGATCTAAAAGAACGCTTTAACGAGAGAGTAGATGATTTGTTGCAAAAGTTATCTGAAGCCAATACAAGGTTAGTAGTTATGTATTTCATCTTTTTATGGCAGAATAATCACCGAATATTAAAGTAATTTTTAATGCAATAAGAATTCAATACATGTCTGTACATTCAAATCTTATATCAAAATCTAATGCAGCAGTTCCAAACTTTTCAGAAATTTTCTTCATTAATATGTTTTGTAAACTTGTCCATAACTGTTACTATAGAAAAAATAAACAAAGAAAGATCAAATTTATAAATATGAAACTTGTTTTCTCATTGTTTTTGTTCTTTTGGATGTACTGATAATGCTTTTCACAACATTAAAGAGTTTTTAAAAAATAATTAGCCTTATTTACAACAATTTTCAAGCTGTTATGGAAGTAATAACTAATCAATTTGACTTCTCATATCGTTATTATGAGATAGAAATCAATAGATCGTATTTTAATTCATATAATCCTCTGATTATATGTTGAAAAAAAATTCGAATTTTATTGCATGTGTCATACGCTGCCGCAAATAATCTGATGTATATAATTTAAAAGGAATCCCCCATTTATGTTATAAAAAATAAATAATAGATGGCGCCATGACACAGCTGATTCATTTCAGCTATAATCAATATTGTTTAATTACATTCAAGAACGAATTCCAATTTCTCAGAAAATTACTACACTTGCTCTGGGCTATCGTCACTTACCATAACCCAGCTATTTTGACTTAAAAGTATTCAAATTTGTATTTTGTTATGAGGAAGCAAAAGCGTATAAGTTACATAGCAGATTTTAAACTAAAAGCTATAAAGAAGTCAAATAAAATTGCTACAAGCGTGTTAAAGGAAGGTAAAAACAAAGCTTGAGCAGTACAAAAGGGAAAATATATCCAATACCCAGTTTGAAAATAATTCATTTCTTACATTTAATTATTAATCAAACAAATATTTTACTTTTAAGATATGCTACTCACGTTTTGAAACTTATTAAAAATTGATAAGTTTTACTAGAATCTTCTCAGAATAATTGCTCATGATGATTTCTTTACAATTTATTACATTAATCATTGTATGTTTTTTAATTTATGTGACACCATATTATCAGCTGTATATATTTTAGACTATTCGCCGAAAAAATTGCTGCGAATTATATGAAGTTTTTTTCCTTTCTTTTACTCGAAAAAAAGGCCGTCGCTATGCTGAAAAACAGTAATATTGAACCAGCTTTAAACACAAATTTTAATACTATTTGTAATCATTAAAACTGAATTATTTATCACAAAACTTTCAATATCATTGCTTCTGATAAGTAAAGCTTTTTAAAAATATTGTGATTTGTCATGTAGGTAGACATAATTAATGATTCTTTATGGATCATTAATTTCTGTGGTGCATTGAAGATTTGATTACTTGGAAAACAGAAACGCATACACACTATAGTATATTTGTGGTCACTATCTCTTTGTGATAGACACAAGATTCTATGCTAGTCATTGTTGAACAATCCAAGATAAATATTACTTTTTCTCTCTATACATATTTAAAGTTAGTGCTTGAGTTTTCTGAGTTCTTCATTCAGCAATCTAAATCTATGAAAATTACTTCTCAAAAATAAATGTACAGTAAATGCTCAAAAAGCTTTTGCTAAATTAAACTTTTTTTCTTTATTCTTTGCAATTTCAAATCAGCTGTTTATTTCCAAGTTCTAATTCTATTAAATAGTTTTATATGTTATTTCCAGATTCAAAGATCTTCTGCAGTCACATGAAAAGTTTAATTTATGTATCACAAAAATTCTTTAATATTTTAGTTTCAATGAATTAATATTTGAATAAATTTATAGGATCAGAGTTAAATGTATTTTTATTTATCATTCATTTGTCAAATGATAAAATATTAATTGTGTGTTAATCTTTTATTTCCTTTAATGGAATATGTACATATAATTAGTTTTTTTGTTGAAATCTTAAAATCGTTTTGTTACTTGTGAAGTATATTTAAAAAAACTTATCAAAAATATATGATGTTGCACAATTTAAAATATATGAAATAATTTTTCATGATTTTTGTTTTTGCTACATTAAGGAATTCAATCCAGTATAAATGTATGGAACATGATTCAAATAAGTGCTCATAATGTATGACTAAAATTTTGAATACTGCATTCTTTATAACAGTGCAGTATATAATTCAAAAATTTTTTATTAATAAGTGTTTATTCAATGAAAATTTTGTTCGTATATCTATATATGTGTGTGTGTATGAATTTTAACCATTAAGGTTATGAAGTTAAATTATCATTTAATAACTCTTACCTTTTGAAAAATATTAACTGCCATTTTGTACATGCATTATAATTTCTGTCATATCTCTATACTTTTAAATTTATGTATACTTTAAGGTAGGATATATATAGAAACACAATTTTTCTCATTACTACCTATATTAAATTTATTTTAACAACTAACTTTAATCCCAAACAAACAATTAAAGTAAAAATAGAATTCTCAAACATTTTTTTAATGATTTCTAATGCAATTTAATAAAAGTTTGGTTAAAAACTTCTATAATGCATTTAATACATTTTCTGTATCCAGTCTATAAAATAAAATTGCTCTTGCAAATTTTATAACAATTAAAAATATTTCTGATTTTTGGAAGACCTTATATACATTAATTTATATAACTTACATTGAAGTAATTTTTATGATTTAATATTTTACTAACTATTAATTTGATAATTTAGACAAATGTCTTAAGACAATTAAGGAAAATTACATACTGATTTAAATTTTTCAATTTAAATTTGACTATGTAAATCTCATTCATTTGAGTTGTATGGCATTTCTTATTTCAATATTTGCTAAACTTAGATATAAATATTAATTTGTTTAGATAGGCAAATATATTCAAATCAGCCAATATTATCTTTCTAATATTTGTTAAATTGAACTGGAGAGTGTTACTGATTATCTTTTTGATCTGAAAATTTGCATATTTTCAAAATAAAAATAATAAAATTCTTATTTAGGAAAAAATTATCAATGCTATTAAATAGTCTTATTGATATGCAAATTTTTAAATATGACATTTTTGAAGTGACTCATAGCAAATTCCATGGAAATGCATTAATATAAGCAACTTTTAAAATTTTAAATATTTATTTTTTTTTTTCAGTTTGTATTTATTAACTACAAAACATACTACAATTTAATTGCACACAAACTTAATGTACTATCATTATAGATTCAGAAGCCATTTAAAATACTTTTTTTTAATTATATTTAAATTAAAATTATATTTTTTTCAATAAACCAAGTTAGAGATTAATTCCATAATTAAATATTTATATAAATCAATATTTAAGTTTAAAAAAATGGAAAATATTGTGTTACACTTAATTGTATATTGTATTTATACATAGAAACAGTAAATCTTTTCCTCTCTCAGGTACCTTGAGCTTCGCCCTCTATTTGATCGAGCACAAGACAAAATTCATAACATAGAGAGCCAGCTAACAGAAGTTCAGAAAGATATTGAGAGCCAAGAGGACTACCACAACCAAATGTATCTCAAGATGTACAGGTGGAAAAATGCTTTTAAAGCTTGCATTTGTGTGTCAGTTGCTGGATTGGCATTTAAACATTTAAGGCCATTAATAAACATCCCTGGTTTCTCTAGCATCCAACATTATTTTTCTCCAGCAGTTGCTTATGATAATTTAAAATATCTTACTAACTGGATAGAATTTAGAATACAAAATGAATAGAAGTTACAATTTTCATAGCTTTAACTAGTAAATAATAGCATTTAATGTAGAAACTCCCTGTTAGTAAAAAAGCATATGTTCAGGCAATTGTCACTATAAAAACTATTCTTTTGAAACAAAAAATACTTAACTATCTCAATGAATACAGGTGTTCTTTTTAAATCTTGGGTATACCATTTTTTTAATTATAAAACAAAATTAATAAATCTTTAAATGTATTGTTATACTTCACTTATTTGATTTACTTGACTTAAGAAATTTATCTAAAATGTGAAATTTTTTATATAAATAAGATTTTTTTAACTATATTAACACTTTCCTTTTGCATCAAATATTAAACTTCATAAGTTTCAAATCAATAATGGCATTTCCTAATAACAATATATAGATAAATTTTCTTAAAAAAAAAAAAGAAAAAGAAGAAATTTTTCAATGCTATCTGATAAGTGTTTCTATAACTCTTTTGCAAGGCTAGACTTTATATGATCATGTTTACAGTATGAATGGAATATAAAATATGAGCTCTCACAATCCTAACAGTATTACATCTTCAATATAATAGATATTTTAATTGAGGCAAAGTACATGATCTTACCCACTTTTGTAGCTAAGTAATAAAGGGATTAAATAATTTCTAGCAATAAATCATTGCATAAAATTTCTATAGATTTAAAAAAATCATTATGTATAGTTAAGTTACTTTTGTAATTTTTAAATCAATATAACATAAAACAGTAAAGTTAAAATTTGGATGATGCTATGTATGGAAACTTTAAATAGTGCGTAAAACTTACAAGGTGCAGAAGTTAATAATTTAATTTGTATTTTTCCTACAGGGAATTTTTAACGAGCAGTTAATTTTCTCTGCATTTTATTCTTAAAAAGAAGCATTTGTAATAATTTATGGTTTAAGATTACATTGAAAGTTTGTCAATGACATCATAGAAAAAAATGGTATAATGTAATATGTTAATTTTTCTATTTGTTAAGCAAGTTATATATTTTGTTATGTATTTCTTTCAATGCTATTCATGAAAGTAACTATGAATGATTTTTTTTTAATTTTTGATTTTTAAATCAATCACATATTTGAGGAAAAAAACATATCATTCCAAGTCTATTTTTATTATTTATTTGTCTATATTTGTTATATATTTTCCTAGTCTTTCATATTTATAAATGTGTTAATTGTTAATCACAAATCTATAATTTATCGTTAATTCTTAAAATATTTGTTAACTATATAGATTCATGTTTGGTGATGAAATAAATGCCTTACTTTTTTAAAAGCAAATTTTTGGTTTTAATAAATTAAATGACGATTTTTATTTAACATGTCTCAAGAGTTGTGAAGATATGTGATCATTAAATGTGATAATTAGTGTAGAGCTTTGTAGTGTATCATTTAAAGCAAGATTGTAAATTTTGTAATGTGGCTTACAAATGTGTGCCATTAAACTGAAAGCATGCATTTTTGAATTGAGTGATATTTTCAGTTGTCGTAAAGCTATTTGTAAAACTTTTTATTGATGTAACTACAGTGAAATAAAAATGTGATAATATGCATAAATTAGTATTTAATTACATTATAATTCAAAGAATATATGTATATAATAGCATAACTCTTATAAGAAAATTTAAATTTTTGTTTTTAACAATGAAGAAATAAATTTCCGAACAAGAATCTCAATTCTGCCTCACTGCATGAAGACAAAGAGCAACATTTTTAATGATAACTGTTAAATTCAAATAAATTTTAGAAGTTTGATTTTGATTAATTATAATCATTCTAATATATAGATATATATGCAAATTTGTTTTAATATTAAAATCCATGATAATTTTTTCAGTTAAGTTGTAATATACCTAAATGATATTTTTCATAATATTCAATTAGTCTTTCAATAAAGTATCATTTATTTCACAGCTATTGATATGACTCTGTCATATCAATAGTTGTACTAGTGAAATTATGTATCTTTTGCAAACGATTTCATCAATTCAGTGAATATATTTTTCATTGCAATATACAAGATTTAATAAATTTAAAGTTTTTTAATAAAGCATCACAAATTTAGTTGATCACAATTATAAATTTAAGAATTCTTAAAATGCATGATACATTTCCTAAACATAATGATTCTTGCTCCTTCCATATTTTGCTCGTTCTTTAATCTTGCATTTAAGATGATCTGAGTTAGACGACTATATATTTTTGAAAAATTTTTATTCATTTGTATTCCAATCAAAATATTAAAAGTATATTTATAATGATTATACTTAACATTCATTTCGTTTTATTTTGTTAATTTGTGCTCCTTAATATATCACCCATTTGTAAGTCACTTTAATTTATTGCATGTTTAAAAATAATTATTTTTCTTTATTAGTTGATGTTTTATTTTATGATTTTTTACCCTTTTTTCTTATGTTGTTGCATGATTTAGTGACATCATATATTTCCATTGAAACAGGAAGGGACAAGAATCTGCTAGATACGAACAGGCCGAGGAGGCCCTGGATTTTGCACAACATCTGCCAAAACGCGTTTCCGTCCCTGACTTATTAAAGCAACTCCAATTATTGGAAACCGAGCTCGACCAAACAAAACAGCTGTATCGAGAAGCTGCCAGGGGAATGGGGGATCGACAAGCAGAGTATACTCTGCGTTTTCTCAAAGATGCTGTCTTCTACTTCCTCACCAAAAAAGACAAAGAGCATCTGAAGGCTATCCAGAGCATCCTGGGATTCACAGACGCCGAGAGGATGGCCGTTGCAAAAGCAATGAAACATAGGAGGCTGTGAGTGAATAATTAAGTATGTCCCTCTACTCTGATTCTTCAGCACTTTCTTCTCTCACACCCCTTTTATGAAGGCTGTCTACTTTTTTTAAGCCAGCAGTATGGGATGCACACTTTCTCCATCTTTCTCTTGGGGGCTTTGGTTTATCTTTTTTTATGCTGTATGTTTATTGTTGCTGTATAATACACTATGGAATAACTAATCAAAACTTCTGATAACCTCATTTAAAATCAAAAATAACAAGTCTTCATAAAGATTACCAAAGATATTATTTAATGTTCAAAACTAGAAACAATTTAAATTTGTGTGTATAATTATATTAAATTTAAAAAAAAATAAATATACATTATTTATTTTGGTATTTATAAAGGAATGTTGAAGCTAAAAATATCAAATGGGCATTTTTATCCTTGTTAATAATTACAATTTAGAAAGGTTTTAAGAAGTGATTTTTGAATGACATGATAATTTTTTTTTTATGCACATACATATTTAATAAATAATTCATAATATAAAAAATATAGTATTTTTCTATCAAATTCCTGACTGAGCTTAAGTTCTAACATGGTTGTTGTAGAGGTTGTAATTCACGTTAAATTGTAATTGATAATGATCATTGAGCTACAAACAAACCTATCAAATTTCTGAACAATATAAGAAAAAGTATTAATAAAATGATAAAATGCATGGCATAAAAGAAACACAATATACTCTATATTCATTTACACTGTATATAAAAGATAATTGGATGTACAGTAAAGGAATGTAGACAATTTCCTGACAAAATGCATCCTCATAATTCTAGTATTTTCAAATTTCTTAGTTAACTGTTCATTGACAAGTAGTAGCCAATAGTTGAGGTTGAAAATAAGAAGAGAGAAAATAGACGATTTCAATTACGTAACTTTTGTTATTTGTTTGTAAATCAATATCATTTTTTGACTTGCTTACCATATTTTTTTAGAACAATTACTATGTTTTGATTCTAAAAATAATCTACTCAGAATTTATTACCATTAATTTAATCAAAGTTTTCAATTTGGAACAAGATTTAATAATTCATAACCAAAATTATTGTGACACAGTAATAAGAAAAATAATTTTTTTTTAAAATTCATTATAAAAAAAAATATTAAAATGTTTGAAAAACAAAATAAGATTCCTCAATAATACCTAAAACAAAAGGAAAAGTTAGATTAAAACAAATGTATTGTTAACCTGCTTAAGTATTAAATTTTGGTAAGATAAAAAGTAGTTATCAAGTAAAAAATACAATCATGTATAATTATATTAGAATGTAAATGTAACAATATTTTTCTCAGAAAATCTGGAGTGAAAAGTTAGATCAATTTTTCCTAACAATAAAATATCAAAAGCTGCAAAAATTGGCTAGTCTTAAAAATTACGAGAAAATAAATGTTCAATTAATAATAATCAGAATAACATTAGTCCATTGCAGAAAAAAATTCAATTTCAAGCAATCTTAAATAAATTTTTAATGATTATTCTACAATGAAAAAAGACTGACCATTTATTAATAAGCAACAGGGGAAATCTCAGATATATAGAAGAATGCACATTTAATGTGTTCAATTAAATAATTGCTGGTAGAGCATTTTAAAACAAAATTCTTCATTTCAAAATTAGAAAATGGAAATAAATATTAAGAGAAGGAATTTATTAAAGAATACATCAAATTTCGACTTTAACTTATTAATGACTACATATTTTTGTCTAAACTGTTGTGTTAATATCACACTATAAATATGGAATTCAAAAAATACTGATATAATCTTTACTTATTTCAAAATTAGTATATAATACTCCATCAGTAAATATTTTTAATTATTTCAAGAAATCAAATGAACTTTTTAAATGAGATGATATAAAACTCTTGCTTTCTTTTTATAGATTCTGCTCACCTTTTAAGCACTTAAAAAAGAAATGTTGAACCCTTTCATTCCAGAGATGGTAGAGAACTAGATATAGATACTCAGAAGACAGATATGTATTTTCTGTACTGTTCCCTTAAGTACAGTCTATATAAAAATTCCATATCTGTAACTTGTGTGTGTGTGATTGTCATATGTGATAAGCTTTAAAATATGATTAGTTATATACTCGCTCTTATTGAATGCAAATTTGCATTGATGTTTTAATCACAAAATGTCAGCTGCTCTTTTAATGTAATAAAATTAAAATCCTTAGAAATGATGTTTAATCATCAGTCCAAAATTTTGATAATCGATGTTGAGAAATTGTATAGCATGGAAAATTAAGAAATTGAACTTTTATACTCAAATGAACTTTAATTTTTAATTTAAATAATAAATCAAACATGAATTTTACTTTTTTTCTTAATTTTTATGTATTTCAGATTCATAAAAAAAAACTGCTTAAATTTTTCCTACTTTTATATTAAAATTTGAAATAGGGTATCGAATTTAAAAATAATTTTAACCTACACAATAGAAGATAATGAATTTATTAAAGGGTTAAATTGTTCTCCCCAAATTTCTATATAATCAAAATAGTTGCAACAAATAATTAAATATTAATTCAATATTTATGCATTTATTATAAATGAAAAATTTTTAGAATACTTAATATGATCGAGACAAAAAGTGAAAAATAAAAAGTAAATTTCACTGTAATTTACTGTTAAAAAGAGTAGATTTAATCTAGCGTATAGTAATACTACAATACCAAAGTGAGAGAATTTTTCCGTCACATTTTTAATGTTCCTAAATGATTTATGTACCTATTATATAAATTTATTATTTTTATTACCAATTATATTTATTCGATTATTTTTTCAATATGATTCATAGTTAAAAATTTTAATTTTAAGCTTTTATTTATTATTTATTATAAAAACAAAAAAATTGTTACGCTTTGTGTAATTATTAGAATGAAAATGATTTTCTTAATAGATATGATTATAGTGAAGATTTTAGATGTGATCCAAGCTGATAAGTTTGAGATATCAAATATTATTTTATTTAGTTTGAAATTACTAATCCACCAAAATGTAAATGCCTTATCAAATGTAAAATAATTGTATATTGATATACACTTTACAGCCATGTATTAAGAATAAATAAATTTTTAAATAGTCCATTTTTATAGTAAAGTAATAAAAGAAAATAGTTATTGTTAATGTAAGAGATATTTTATTTTTATAGTAAAGTAAAAATTTGGATTATATAGATAAATAAAAATTTGTTCACTTATGCATGGGTAGTTATCAATTTACTTAGGTTTTAGGTATTATACATTAAAAACCTGAACTTAGTTTTCATTTTTAAAAATTTATGCACTTCAGTCTATTTGAATATGTATAAATTTTTATTTTTTGCTAAAAATCAGTATTATGTTTTCATTTTTATTTATTTGTGTTGTATATTTCCATCATTTTCAATATTAATTTTCTGTATGTTTTAAAAATATTGGAAACTTTATACATGTCAATGAAAATGTTATTTTTAAATATTAATTTGAACATTACTGAAATTAAATAAAATATTTAGAAATAGTAATTTCTGAAATTTCTTTATGTACTTATTAGAAATTAAATCAGTACAATAATTTCTTCCTATTAAAATTTTTTTTAAAGTTTTGTTTTACTATAGAATCATTTAAAAATGACTAATCTCACATTTAAAAACAGCTTAACAATTTAGTATTTAGTACTATAACTTGGTTCAAAAGCTCAATTCTCACCTTGGATGTTGCAGTGGTTTAAAATACATATTTATAATTATTGCTTCCAGTCGTTTAATAAATCCTAATGCCCAAAAAATGACTTAAGATTTTAAATGTAAGTTTATCATATATAATTTTGTATTTATATAAAAAAGTTGTCAGGATAATCAACTTTTTTATATAAATGCAAAAAAAATGTATTTTTTAAAAGAATTGATCAATTTTATAATCAATTTTATTTTACACTACTATTCCTTTTAAATTCACAAAATATATTAATTTATAAACTGAGGAATGATTATGAAATATTGAGAACATTAAATTATGAGATGATTTTGAAAATATTAATTGAATTAAACATTAAATTAGTCAAAGAAATCAAAATTTTAATCATGAAATATTTAAAAGTTGTTTTAGGAATTATATAACTAAATATTTTTAGATAAAAAAATCAAGCAAATTTATTTTATGATTTGAAGCAACAGCTCAATTTCTAAGCATATAAATAATTTCAACTACAAATTTGAAAACTTCAATTTACATCATTAATTTTACACATAATACTCCCTTAAAAATAAAACATAACATGTTATTTCACTTTCCTTTAGTCATATTAACAAGTCAATTTCTGCTTATTTTTATTGCAGTAGTTTTTAAACTTTATTTAATTTTTTTCATTATTCAAAATATCACATTTGATATAGTTTTATTATACTCTAAAATATAGTAACAAAATTTTTTACTTGCTGGATAAAAGTATGAAGGAGGAGATCTAACACTAAGTCTATAACTGCAAGAATGAAAAGGAGAGTTTAGTGTGAGAGTAATTAGCCTTTCATAACTATTTATTTCTTGACTATTTTTTAAATATCTTATTTCCCCATTTTTGTTGTAACCATTTTTACAATAATATGCAAATCAAAATTGAAATGTGATGTTGTGCTCGTAAAATATCCTTCAATATCCATTTTCTTTATTTCTGGAACAATATAATAAGAAGTAGATTATTAAAATTTTCTTGATATTTCTTTTTAAACATTTTCTTAATATTTTTCAGTCTGCAGTTATTTTTACAAAAAATAATCTGGTAGCTATTTAATGAAAACTCCTGGTTTATAGATTTTTTTTTTTTAAAAGACAGAGTTTAGTTGCACTTCTCAGCTCATAACTGGTTTGATAAATACATTAGTCCCAGAGTTTTCAGTTTTTACAGAAATACATTTAATGATTATGATCTCCTTTAAGATGTGTCATTTCAAGCAATTTCATGAATGCAACTATTCGTCAACAATTAAGTAAATAAAATTCAGACATTTTTAGTACCAGACACCCTAAGTATTCAAATATGATAAATATTTTGCAAAAAGAATTATAGAAATAAAAGCGAATAAATAAATAAGACTGAAAAAAAAATATTTTATATATATCTCAATTGAGATGACTTTTTTTTTAATGAAGGAGTAGTTTCTATGAATAAAACAAATTTATGTATAAAAATATACATACATCAAGTATAAAATATATTACTTGTAATTAATATGTACAGGTGTAGTTGACAATATCAATATACTTATAGTTCTGTGTGGTGTAAATGCTCTAATACAAAACTGTGCAAATTTTCTAATTTTCTAGGTCCATGATATTCTGTTACAAATTTTCCATTTCGATACACAAATAGAGATGGATAACCAACTACCTGTAAAATAAGATATAAACTATGAGTGCATTAAATTCTCTACAAATAGGAAAATGCAAAAAAATATAAAGTCTATTTTATATGATATTTCATATGCATTTTACAGGATTTTGTCTAAGTTGAACATTATTTGATTTTGAAAATATTTGAAGTACTATATGTAAACTGATAAAAAAAACAAACTTAATATAGTACTATATTGAAATTTTATAGAATGTAGAACAAATTTTTCAATATACTTCCTATTTATCAAAAAAAGGTACAAAATGAAATTAGAATCAATTATAACTAGGTGAAGATTTCATTTAATCATATTTTCAAACTAATTAAAATCAAGCTAAAAATAATTTTTAATCCAGTAGAACAATCAAGACAAGTAAAATTTAAGAGTCTGTTACTATAAATTTCAATAAGGATTACTTTGAAAATGTGTAATGATTATTAGTCATAAAATAGTTCTTTGAAGAATCACTAAAATTTTGCTTTCAAAATCAATATATTTTTTTACATAAGAACACAGAAATATAAAATTAAGCTGAAACTAATAGAATTTAAAGAGATATAAGAATAAACTGAATTTTGTAGAAAATACTCTTCCTTTGATGAGTGACTTATTTTAATAACAACAATTCAAAAATTACATTTAAGTGCAAATATTTTCTTTGATTGGACATTAAAAATGGGAAAATCGTACACATTTGCTACAGATGAACTTTCCAAAAATAAAAAAATTAATTCAGTATACCAATTAAAGAATATATTCTGAATTAAAATAATATGCATAGAAACATATAATTTAGATAGCAACTTTTATTCTTTTCAAAATCAACTGGAACTCTTATTAACATATCAAAGCTTTTTCTTGACAATTCTATTATTAAGAATATTAACTCAAAGTAATTAGGTAAAATGATTAAAAGATTTTATATATAATCATTAATAAAATGAAGGCTCCATACAACTGCCTTAAAAGTTGACAGTATTTCCAGTTTAAAATTATCTTTTAACTATTTATAAATGATCATTGTTATTCAACAATATTTAGTTCCTGTATATTAGTTTGCTGATAAAATTAATTTTATAGAATGGAATTAAATTTTTGATATTTGGGAATCTTGTTAATATTCATTTAGAAATGTTTATTTTAAATATTGCTTTTTCCAGTACACAGTTATTAGGATTTTATGCTTTCAGCTCTACAAAAGAAGGGATGTCACCTTTATATACTGGGGCATCCAGTGGATATGCCATCATGGCCCTAAAAGTAGTTTCTCATAATTAAGAAGTTTGACCAAGTAGAAAACAAGAATTTACTGTCACTCCTAAAAGTAACATTTCACATAAAAGACACTGCGACCACAGCATTTTATGAGCCCCAAGTGTCATTAATAAATACAACAAATCTTTGTATTTATTGGTTGAGTTAGGCTTCAAATGCACAAGTTTCTGATAACGAGAAGGACAATTTAACCAATCAGGTCATCATAACCACAATTATTTTAATACCTTATGTTCTACACACAATTCTTCATCTTGAGTGCAATCAACTTTAGTTATTTTGACTTCAGGATTCAAAACAAATTTATGAGCCAAACTGTTCCAAATTGGAGCCAGCCTCTTGGAATGACCACACCTAAATATGAGAATTAAAATAAGTGAAAACCTAATTTATGCAAGATTGAATAAACATTGAATAATTATATCATATAATACTTTTAATGGCATGATTGTCCACCATGTTGCAGCACTGTTGTGTGCAGCCAAAATTTATAAAGTAAAATAATGCTTTTGTATTATGAATAAAATTTAACTTAAAGAAGTGTAAACTTTAAAAGAAAACTTGTTATTATAGTTAAGAACCATATTTTTATAGTTAAAAGTTGTTTCTATTGTCAATAATTATGACCTTTTATAAAGTGAAATATTTGCCTGAACCCTGGACTTGATGGCATCCATGGCCAGGTGATTGATCATCTTGGCATTTATTCAAAAATGAAATTTCTTAATATTGTGAATCAGTCTTGGATGCCTTCCTAAAGAGTGGAAAAGAGCCACAGTCATACCTGTTAAGAAACCTGGCCCAAACCGATGGATCTCTTGGGAGTTTCAGACCTATTGCCCTAACCAGCATTGCATGTAAAACCATAGAAAAAATGATGATGGGACGGTTGCTCTTCCACCTGCATTCCCATGATCTCTTGTAAAAAGAACAATAGGGTTTCAAAAGAAGTCATAGCACAACTGGTCAATTAATCTATCTCTGTCAGAAGATTAGAAATGCCCAGAATATGTGACCTACCAACATACCATGGCTGCATTTCTAGGCCTATTAAAGGCTTTTGATCGTGTCTGGAAGCATAAACTAATTGTTAAACTCTATGAAGATTTTGGCATCAGGGATAAGGCTTTGACCTGGATCACAGATTTCTTGAAGAATAGACTGATAAAAGTAAAGCTTAATTCCACTATGTTAAACACCTTTAAATTGAGCCAAGGTGTCCCCCAGGGTTCTGTGTTAAGCCCAATTCTTTTCTGTCTGTATTTGGCTGAGATTGAAAGGATTATATCAAGGTGTTGTGAAGGAGTGGATGATATTGCCCTTTGAAGCTCTGGCCCAGATGTGAGTTCAATCAAGACTAACATCAATCTTACTCTTGAAGACTTGTGGAAATTCTTGAAAGACCACAAATTAAGTTTTAATCCAACCAAATCTATTATTAGTTTTTTTTACCACCCATAAGAGGATTTATAATTATCATTCAAAGGTTTTTATGAATAATTTACCTCTTAAGTATGACAAACATCCCAAATATTTGGGCTTTGTTTTTGATTCAGAGATCACCAGTAACAAACATGTGGATGCACTGGTTTTTAAGGACAGAAAACAACTTAACATTTTAAAATATATTTCGGGACGTGATTGGGGAGCTGATGCTTGCACTTTGAGAATTAGGTACTTATTTGGTTATCGTATGCCCCATCTTGGAATATGGTTTCCCCATTTACTGTTGTGCCTTCTCCACCAATCATCAGAAATTGGAAAGAGTCCAACTTAGCGCTTCTCGCATTATTACTGGATTGCACAGCTGTTGCCCGAATTATATTGCATTATATGAAACAGATCTTCAGCCCTTTAGCCTGAGAAGAAATGCAAGCCTTGTAAAATATTATAATAAACTTTTCAGTTTCGGCTCCCATAGTAGAACTTCAGAAGTTCTGCAGCACTGGAGTAATAAACAAAAGAAAAATAGTCCACTTAGTCAAATTGAGTATGATGGTATAATTGACCGTAATATTGAACAATATTCCTTAAAACAATGTTTAGATCCTTCTGAGGGACTCCCTAGAGTAAATTTCTAAATGGAACTTTCGTCTCGAGTATCCCAGAAAAATGATATTCTGGCTATGTTATGACAATCTGCCTCTTTAAAACTATTCATGCAATTTCTGCTGAAGTTATCCTTATTTATACCGATGGGAGTAAAAGCGATGATTCTCGTTCTGGTTGTAGTGTTGTCATTAAGTGCACAAATGAAATTGTCAAAATAAAGAAAAGAAATCCCGACTTCAGTTCAGTTTTCAAGAGTGAGTTTTAGCCATCGAAAAGGTTATAAGTGCTGTTTTGTCCTTTACAGACCTTAGGGGTGTCTGGTTTTTGACTGACAGTCATAGCGCCATTCAATCTTTCAAACTGACAAAGAGCTGGTGAACAATAGAAAAAAGATGACAAATTATACTAATTATATTATATTATGAAAAATTTCAGACACAAAATAAACTATTTATAGCTTTGGTAAATTGTAAAGAAAAGTATCTTGAATAAGCATTTTAAAGAAATCCTTTTCTTAGTTTTTGTAAATTTTGTTTTGTACTCCTAATTTTATCCTGTTTAACACATTTGGTCCAATAATCTGAATAAGTAATCCATGACAGACAAAATAATAAATTTAGAATATTTTGTACAAGTATTTATTAAGGAAATATTTATTTGCCAATATGTTTCTATACTTTTGTACTTACTGATTATCACAACCTTGCACTAAATTATCAGGATCAGTAGTAAATGTCAAATGTCTGGTGGTAAAGGTTCTCACTGGGTTAAGCCACATGTTGTAACTATTAGTTTATAATATAATTTTGAAATAAATTTCTTGGTGTTTAATTCCAATAGGAAGCATTATAATAAAGTATTTAAGGTATATTTAAATTAATTATAATAAAGTAAATAAGTCAAATTAGTAACACTATATTATTTTTTTACTAATTTGTTATATTATTCCTTTTAGTTATGCAAAATCAAGCCAAAATTTAATTAAGTCAGTAAATTTATTATATAAATTATCTTTATTAACTAACCAAAATAATTTTAAGCAGCTATAGTAACAAAAATTTTCACCATCATGTTAATATTTTGGTGAAATTTTTTGTAAAAAATTGAGTAGCAAGTTATTTTTTTGTCTTACATTTTAAACACAATATTTATGAACTTGTTAATTTTTCACATAATATTTATACATAATATTTATACATATATTTATACATAATATTTTATACCATAACAAAATTACTTAAAATATTAATAGTAATAGTGCTTTTAAAAATTTTGGTTTGAAATAGCAATATTTGAATATAGCAAAAATACCAGTAAAATTATTTATAGTTTTTAGCAAAAAATTCAAGAATTATTTAAGAGAAAATATTCAAAAGAAAACTTATTGCAAATAACCTGTCACAAATTAGTGAAATTTTTTCTTCCTACTGATAATTACTTCTCTTCAGAAGAGTAAAATGGCATAACCAAATAGTTTCCATTGTTAATATTATCAATAAAATAATTTAAAGCTATTTTAATTAAAAAGGAAAGAAAACCAAATGCTTTCAATTATGTATATAGTAAAAAAGTTTATTCCAAAAGAAAATAACTCTACTTTTCTGTTTAATTTAGGAAAAAAAAAAAAAAAAAAAAAAAAAAAGAATTATTTTAAAGTTTGATATTAATTTCAATGAAAATCCCTTTAAACAGAATTTTAGAACAAATTTTTAATGTTCATTTTCTAGAAATTTATTTATAATACTAAACTTATAAAGATTGAACACATCAAATATTACAATAATTTAATTATTAGATGAATTTTAAAACTCTTATTAAACTGTCATTTTTTTCTTTAATTAACATTATAAAAGAATTACAAAATTTAGAGTATACAAGTTTAATAAGGTAAACTTAAAAGGAATTATACTATTTTATCTAACATTTGTATATTAAATGATTCTTATATTTTCTTTTAACAGTCATGTGTATTTTTTAAATTGTTTCTTTTTAGAAATCTGGATCAATGAAAATAACATTAATAATACAAAAACCAGATTAAATAATTAACAGAGAAGAACTTCAAGCATTCAGATAAGCAGAATAAGTTTCAGAGTAATATAAAATTGAATTTAAAGTCTGAAAAATAAATTTGATATTTCATAAAAGTATTAAGATTTGTAGAAAAAATTTAATAAACGAAATTGAGACAAAAAAAAAAAAATAATAATTGCGCAATCAGAAGAACACATAATTTCTTTCATGTGTTCTTCTAAATGTGCAACTATTTGGAGAAATTAATTTCTTTAAAGGCAACTGCTTTTAATTAATAGTTTATAATTCTTCCCCTGTTTATAATTCATACTTACCAAGGAACATAAAATTTCACAAAACTGAATCCTTTAGCTATAGCATTTTCAAAATTATCTGCTGAAAGTTCCACAACCATATTTGACTATTAAAAAAAAAATAAATTTATTAATATTCATACAAAATAAGCAAAGAATAAGTAAATGTGTACAATTGTCCTCAAATTTTTACCCAAAATTTAAATATTAAGAAATTTTTAAGAACTTATAAAATCAAATTTTTCATAACAAAATGAAAGTAATCTCCAATTGATTTTGATTTCATACCATTAAAATCTAAAGAAGTTTATCAATCAAAACATGCTGCAAAAATTTTACTACAGCTAAAAATAAATCATAATCAAGATATTAAAGTCAAAAAATTGTTTCACAAGACTCAAGTTTCTTTAAAAAAATTTATTGGTTTTTGAGCAAAATGACAGTTTATGTTTAAAAAGATAAAAATAATCAACCATTATTTTCAATATAGGAAATGTATGGAAATCCTTGAAAATATCATCATATTAAAATAATAAGAGCTGAAATTATATACCCAGAAGGAAAAGATTTACAGCAAGAATTAGAAAGATAATTATTTAGTTCAGAATTTGCTAAATCATTTTAATTAACTCCACTTATTTTTGCATTATTGTTTTCATTACATAAAATTTTCTAAACCGATGTCATAAGACTGAGGTCAAAATTTAATAGCTTATTGTCCATGGCAATAATTATTCACAATTCAAATAAGTATAATTAATGCTGCATTTATAAAAAGTTTAATAAAATAATTTATAAAAAAATTTAAGCCACAATTTTCAAGTATAATGCTTACATTCATACTGCTTTTCACCATAAGTTACTTTACTTTATTTCCATAGAATGAATTACAATTGATTCAAGGAAATATGAAGCTTAAATGCACGAAGTTAAATTAAGGAAAATAATGAATGAAGAAAATATATATTCATGAAATAGGCCACAGTGGCTTGGTTGGTCAGGGTTGTCATCAGAATGCAGTGAATTTGAATCCCAATCAAATTGAAGTTCCATCGTATTTGCTAATGGTAGCTTTTAATAAGTTGTGGTCTAAATGTCCTCCATGCCAAATGATACTTCTGGGGGTGATAAACCATATTTGGGAGTCTTTTGCTGCTTTTAAATTATGTGGACTTACCCACTTTCAGAGCCATAATGGCCCACAATATAAAGTCTTATTACTTCCACCTTTTGTAGCACAAAAAAGAGGAAATTTTTTGTGGCTGGTGTTTACAATGTATGGAATTAAAATTATGATTTACATTCAATATGATGTGCATTTATTTTTTAGATGTGCATTTATTTTTTTATTATTTTTTGATGTGCATTTATTTATGATGTGCATTTATTTTTATAAATATATTTACTATACAAAAAAATTGCTAGCCACAGTTTATTACGTTGAATAATTTAATTGAAATTTGAATTAACTAAAGAAATTTATTTTTGCTTTAATTCAACAGAAGTTGAATTACTTTTTATATAATGTTTCTTTGAAAATAAAATAACAAAAGAAATATCAGTGTTATAATTTTAAATGTGTAAGAAAAGAACAAAAATGTAGTCTTTCTTTCACTGGATGTTCTAAGAACACCAAGAAAATTTTGAATGGAGAAATTAATAACAAAAAAGGGTTATTCTATTTCACTTTAATTAAATTTCTAATTCTGATATTATAATACAGAATACCTCCTCATGTCTTGCAGTCGGCCTCAAAGTGGTGGAGGGAACGGGCAATGTACGTTGGGTGAATATTCTCCTGGTAGGGTCACCCTAGGCGTGAAAACCGTTCCAATTTGCTCAGCTAACGGCTGTAGGTGAATTCAGAGATCAAATCTGTCTCCTGCCCCTGTGGTTCCTCACCAAAAAGAAGCTACAAAATACCCTATGCCAGATGGATCAGTCACAATTAGATTCCCATTCACCTTCTTGTTTGTCTTGGTGCCTCCAAGAGGCATCTGTGGGATGAACAGGATCTAATCTATGAGGATCTGGGGTGTCAGGGCCTTCTGACACCAGGGGGTTGGTTGGTTGGGTTTTGTGGCCCAAGGTCCAAAAAGGACAAGCTGCGCCACCTACACCAGGGGGATAAGCAACAACAACATAATACAGAATGTAATACTGATGAATTAAATATCTTATTCAGATTCTCATTATAAAGAGATATATTGCTAAACAGATATAAATATATATTTCTGTTTAACAAGATACTATGAAATATTTATTCTAATTGAAATTTTGAACACAAAACATTCTCAAATTGGTATTTTAAAATATCTTTCGTTATGTTCTTATATAAAAATACTAAATTAATCTACTAAATTTCTTTAGACACATTATAATCCACTTAGATTATGCTTACAATGGATTGAGAACACATGCATAAATTGTTCACAAACTGTCATAACATAAATAATGTGGTGAATGAGTTATCTAAAAATTACCCTTTTTATGGTACATAAATTTTTGAACTTCTCCCTTTATTTAAATTATTCTTACACAATGAAAATTAAGATAATTACATTTACCTTTTCTTCGCCTACTTCAGGTGTTTGTTCTTCCTCAACTTCTGATGTATCTTGATGTGCCATTTTCATTTCAGTTATAAATTGTTTGAAGTTCTCAAGTTTTCTTGGACCCTGGTATTTTTCTACCTAGAATTCAATATTACAACTCCTTAATATTTATACTTATCCTCAAGGAATTAATCAAAATAAAAGCCCATTAAACGACTCCTAGCTTTGAATTGTTTGTAAAATAATGATAAATTTTTCAAGGAATATTTACTAAATGCAAACCTAACTTTTAATTTCCTAAAATTTGAGCAAAAATTAGATTGCTGAATTTGAGTTTGGGAATTCAATTTATGAACCTCATTTTATATAGAATCAAATACTTTTATAACATGTATATAAATAAAATAAATGTTTGAAAATAATTCCTAAGACAATGAATCATATAATAATTTAAAATAAACATTGATGTTTGTTTAAAAATATTTATTTCAGTTCAAACTGAAAATGATTGTTAACATATAAAAGCAAAAAAATTAACCGCAAAAATGAAAACATTATCAAATATAAAATAACACTGCTCAATCAATATCTGTAAGTTTTAAATATTAGGTACTTCAGTTAAGATATTTTTGAAATCTGCATTTCTAGATTCAACAGTTTTCATGACACATTTTTTTTAATAAAACTTCTTTTCTGTTTTCTTTTATTTTCATAACTGCACATATAACAAACAAAAACTCTTTAATAGTTTATAAAATATTCGCAAAATTTTAAATCAAACTATATAAAACCCTATTTCCAAAGGAATTCCAGCAAAGTTTTTATCACTCATTATAATTGAATAAAAAATATTGACTTTGATATCAATTTATCCAAATGGAATACTGCCTCACATTTGTTGCTATACAATACAAAAAAA
>JAPDSC010153036.1:28381-52913 GCA_026290005.1 Latrodectus geometricus
TTATTCTTTGCTTATTTTGTATGAATATTAATAAATTTATTTTTTTTAATAGTCAAATATGGTTGTGGAACTTTCAGCAGATAATTTTGAAAATGCTATAGCTAAAGGATTCAGTTTTGTGAAATTTTATGTTCCTTGGTAAGTATGAATTATAAAACAGGGGGAGAATTATAAATTGTTAATTAAAAGCAGTTGCCTTTAAAGAAATTAATTTCTCTAAATAATTGCACATTTAGAAGAACACATGAAAGAAATTGTGTTCTTCTGATTGCGCAATTATTATTATTATTATTATTTGTCTCAATTTCGTTTATTAAATTTTTTCCACAAATCTTAATACTTTTATGAAATATCAAATTTATTTTTCAGACTTTGAATTCAATTTTATATTACTCTGAAACTTATTCTGCTTATCTGAATGCTTGAAGTTCTTCTCTGTTAATTATTTAATCTGGTTTTTGTATTATTAATGTTATTTTCATTGATCTAGATTTCTAAAAAGAAACAATTTAAAATATACACATGACTTTTAACAGAAAATAATAAGAAGCATTTAATATACAAATGTTAGATAAAATAGTATAATTCCTTTTAAGTTTACCTTATTAAACTTTGTATACTCTAAATTTTGTAATTCTTTTATAATGTTAATTAAAGAAAAAATGACAGTTCAAAATAAGAGTTTTAAAATTCATCTAATAATTAAATTATTGTAATATTTGATGTGTTCAATCTTTATAAGTTTAGTATTATAAATAAATTTCTAGAAAATAAACATTAAAAATTTGTTCTAAAATTCTGTTCAAAGGGATTTTCATTGAAATTAATATCAAACTTTAAAATAATTCTTTTTTTTTTTTTTCTAAATTAAACAGAAAAGTAGAGTTATTTTCTTTTGGAATCAACTTTTTTACTATATACATAATTGAAAGCATTTGGTTTTCTTTCCTTTTTAATTAAAATAGCTTTAAATTATTTTATTGATAATATTAACAATGGAAACTATTTGGTTATGCCATTTTACTCTTCTGAAGAGAAGTAATTATCAGTAGGAAGAAAAAATTTCACTAATTTGTGACAGGTTATTTGCAATAAGTTTTCTTTTGAATATTTTCTCTTAAATAATTCTTAAATTTTTTGCTAAAAACTATAAATAATTTTACTGGTATTTTTGCTGTATTCAAATATTGCTATTTCAAACCAAAATTTTTAAAAGCACTATTACTATTAATATTTTAAGTAATTTTGTTATGGTATAAAATATTATGTATAAATATATGTATAAATATTATGTGAAAAATTAACAAGTTCATAAATATTGTGTTTAAAATGTAAGACAAAAAAATAACTTGCTACTCAATTTTTTACAAAAAATTTCACCAAAATATTAACATGATGGTGAAAATTTTTGTTACTATAGCTGCTTAAAATTATTTTGGTTAGTTAATAAAGATAATTTATATAATAAATTTACTGACTTAATTAAATTTTGGCTTGATTTTGCATAACTAAAAGGAATAATATAATATAACAAATTAGTAAAAAAATATTATAGTGTTACTAATTTGACTTATTTACTTTATTATAATTAATTTAAATATACCTTAAATACTTTATTATAATGCTTCCTATTGGAATTAAACACCAAGAAATTTATTTCAAAATTATATTATAAACTAATAGTTACAACATGTGGCTTAACCCAGTGAGAACCATTACTATCAGACATTTGACATTTACTACTGATCCTGATAATTTAGTGCAAGGTTGTGATAATCAGTAAGTACAAAAGTATAGAAACATATTGGCAAATAAATATTTCCTTAATAAATACTTGTACAAAATATTCTAAATTTATTATTTTGTCTGTCATGGATTACTTTATTCAGATTATTGGACCAAATGTGTTAGACAGGATGAAATTAAGAGTACAAAACAAAATTTACAAAAACTAAGAAAAGGATTTCTTTAAAATGCTTATTCAAGATACTTTTCTTTACAATTTACCAAAGCTATAAATAGTTTATTTTGTGTCTGAAGTTTTTCATAATGTAATATAATTAGTAGAATTTGTCATCTTTTTTCTATTGTTCACCAGCTCTTTGCCAGTTTGAAAGATTGAATGGCGCTATGACTGTCAGTCAAAAACCAGGCACCCCTAAGGTCTGTGAAGGACAAAACAGCACTTATAACCTTTTCGATGGCTAAAACTCACTCTTGAAAACTGAACTGAAGTCGGGATTTATTTTCTTTATATTGACAATTTCATTTGTGCACTTAATGACACTACCAGAACGAGAATCATCGCTTTTACTCCCATCGGTATAAATAAGGATAACTTCAGCAGGAATTGCATGAATAGTTTTAAAGAGGCAGGTTGTCGTAACATAGCCAGAATATCATTTTTCTTGGAAACTCGAGACGAAAGTTCCATTTAAAAATTTACTCTAGGGAGTCCCTCAGAAGGATCTAAACATTGTTTTAAGGAATATTGTTCAATATTACGGTCAATTATACCATCATACTCAATTTGACTAAATGATTATTTTTCTTTTGTTTATTACTCCAGTGCTGCAGAACTTCTGAAGTTCTACTATGGGAGCCGAAACTGAAAAGTTTATTATAATATTTTACAAGGCTTGCATTTCTTCTCAGGCTAAAGGGCTGAAGATCTGTTTCATATAATGCTATATAATTCGGGCAACAGCTGTGCAATCCAGTAATAATGCGAGAAGCACTAAGTTGGACTCTTTCCGATTTCTGGAGATTGGTGGAGGAGGCACAACAGTAAATGGGGAAACCATATTCCAAGATGGGGCATACGATAACCAAATAAGTACCTAATTCTCAAAGTGCAAGCATCAGCTCCCCAATCACGTCCCGAAATATATTTTAAAATGTTAAGTTGTTTTCTGTCCTTAAAAACCAATGCATCCACATATTTGTTACTGGTGATCTCTGAATCAAAAACAAAGCCCAAATATTTGGGATGTTTGTCATACTTAAGAGGTAAATTATTCATAAAAACCTTTGAATGATAATTATAAATCTTCTTATGGGTGGTAAAAAAAAAAAAAAAAAAACTAATAATAGATTTGGTTGGATTAAAACTTAATTTGTGGTCTTTCAAGAATTTTTCACAAGTCTTCAAGAGTAAGATTGATGTTAGTCTTGATTGAACTCACATCTGGGCCAGAGCTCCAAAGGGCAATATCATCTGCGCGAAGAGACCGACTTCACAACTCCTTGATATAATCCTTTCAATCCCAGCCAAATACTGACAGAAAAGAATTGGGCTTAACACAGAACCCTGCGGGACACCTTGGCTCAATTTAAAGGTGTTTGACATAGTGGAATTAAGCTTTACTTTTATCAGTCTATTCTTCAAGAAATCTGTGATCCAGGTCAAAGCCTTATCCCTGATGCCAAAATCTTCATAGAGTTTAACAATTAGTTTATGCTTCCAGACATGATCAAAAGCCTTTAATAGGCCTAGAAATGCAGCCACAGTATGTTGGTAGGTCACATATTCTGGGCATCTCTAATCTTCTGATAGAGATAGATTAATTGACCAGTTGTGCTACGACTTCTTTTGAAACCCTATTGTTCTTTTTACAAGAGATCATGGGAATGCAGGTGGAAGAGCAACCGTCCCATCATCATTTTTTCTATGGTTTTACATGCGATGCTGGTTAGGGCAATAGGTCTGAAACTCCCAAGAGATCCATCGGTTTTGGCCAGGTTTCTTAACAGGTATGATTGTGGCTCTTTTCCACTCTTTAGGAAGGCATCCAAGACTGATTCACAATATTAAGAAATTTCATTTTTGAATAAATGCCAAGATGACCAAATATCTGGCCATGGATGCCATCAAGTCCAGGGTTCAGGCAAATATTTTACTTTATAAAGGGTCATAATTATTGACAATAGAAACAACTTTTAACTATAAAAATATGGTTCTTAACTATAATAACAAATTTTCTTTTAAAGTTTACACTTCTTTAAGTTAAATTTTATTCATAATACAAAAGCATTATTTTACTTTATAAATTTTGGCTGCACACAACAGTGCTGCAGCATGGTGGACAATCATGCCATTAAAAGTATTATATAATATAATTATTCAATGTTTATTCAATCTTGCATAAATTAGATTTTCACTTATTTTAATTCTCATATTTAGGTGTGGTCATTCCAAGAGGCTGGCTCCAATTTGGAACAGTTTGGCTCATAAATTTGTTTTGAATCCTGAAGTCAAAATAACTAAAGTTGATTGCACTCAAGATGAAGAATTGTGTGTAGAACATAAGGTATTAAAATAATTGTGGTTATGATGACCTGATTGGTTAAATTGTCCTTCTCGTTATCAGAAACTTGTGCATTTGAAGCCTAACTCAACCAATAAATACAAAGATTTGTTGTATTTATTAATGACACTTGGGGCTCATAAAATGCTGTGGTCGCAGTGTCTTTTATGTGAAATGTTACTTTTAGGTGTGACAGTTAATTCTTGTTTTCTACTTGGTCAAACTTCTTAACTATGAGAAACTACTTTTAGGGCCATGATGGCATATCCACTGGATGCCCCAGTATATAAAGGTGACATCCCTTCTTTTGTAGAGCTTAAAATCCTAATAACTGTGTACTGGAAAAAGCAATATTTAAAATAAACATTTCTAAATGAATATTAACAAGATTCCCAAATATCAAAAATTTAATTCCATTCTATAAAATTAATTTTATTAGCAAACTAATATACAGGAACTAAATATTGTTGAATAACAATGATCATTTATAAATAGTTAAAAGATAATTTTAAACTGGAAATACTGTCAACTTTTAAGGCAGTTGTATGGAGCCTTCATAAAATCTTTTAATCATTTTACCTAATTACTTTGAGTTAATATTCTTAATGGTAGAATTGTCAAGAAAAAGCTTTGATATGAGAGTTCCAGTTGATTTTGAAAAGAATAAAAGTAGCTATCTAAATTATATGTTTCTACGCATATTATTTTAATTCAGAATATATTCTTTAATTGGTATACTGAATTAATTTTTTTATTTTTGAAAAGTTCATCTGTAGCAAATGTGTACGATTTTCCCATTTTTAATGACCAATCAAAGAAAATATTTGCACTTAAATGTAATTTTTGAATTGTTGTTATTAAAATAAGTCACTCATCAAAGGAAGAGTATTTTCTACAAAATTCAGTTTATTCTTATATCTCTTTAAACTCTATTAGTTTCAGCTTAATTTTATATTTCTGTGTTGTTATGTAAAAAAATATATTGATTTTGAAAGCAAAATTTTAGTGATTCTTCAAAGAACTATTTTATGACTAATAATCATTACACATTTTCAAAGTAATCCTTATTGAAATTTATAGTAACAGACTCTTAAATTTTACTTGTCTTGATTGTTCTATTGGATTAAAAATTATTTTTAGCTTGATTTTAATTAGTTTGAAAATATGATTAAATGAAATCTTCACCTAGTTATAATTGATTCTAATTTCATTTTGTACCTTTTTTTGATAAATAGGAAGTATATTGAAAAATTTGTTCTACATTCTATAAAATTTCAACGTAGTACTATATTAAGTTTCTTTTTTTTTTTTTTATTAGTTTACATATAGTACTTCAAATATTTTCAAAATCAAATGTTTAACTCAGACAAAATCCTGTAAAATGCATATGAAATATCATATAAAATAGACTTTATATTTTCTGCATTTTCCTATTTGTAGGGAATTTAATGCACTCATAGTTTATATCTTATTTTACAGGTAGTTGGTTATCCATCTCTATTTGTGTATCGAAATGGAAAATTTGTAACAGAATATCATGGACCTAGAAAATTAGAAAATTTGCACAGTTTTGTATTAGAGCATTTACACCACACAGAACTATAAGTATATTGATATTGTCAACTACACCTGTACATATTAATTACAAGTAATATATTTTATACTTGATGTATGTATATTTTTATACATAAATTTGTTTTATTCATAGAAACTATTCCTTCATTAAAAAAAAGGTCATCTCAATTGAGATATATATAAAATATATATTTTTCAGTCTTATTTATTTATTCGCTTTTATTTTTATAATTCTTTTTGCCAAATATTTGTCATATTTGAATATTTAGGGTGTCTGGTACTAAAAATGTCTGAATTTTATTTACTTAATTGTTGACGAATAGTTGCATTCATGAAATTGCTTGAAATGACACATCTTAAAGGAGATCATAATCATTAAATGTATTTCTGTAAAAACTGAAAACTCTGGGGCTAATGTATTTATCAAACCAGTTATGAGCTGAGAGGTGCAACTATTTAATCTAACTATAATTCTAAGTTAACTCTATCTTTTTTTAAAAAAAAATCTATAAACCAGGAGTTTTCATTAAATGGCTACCAGATTTATTTTTTATTTTATTTTTTTTTTTTTTGTAAAAATAACTAATGACTGAAAAATATTAAGAAAATTTTAATAATCTACTTCTTATTATATTGTTCCAGAAATAAAGAAAATGGTCTGAAGGATATTTTACAAGCACAACATCACATTTCAATTTTGATTTCCATATTATTGTAAAAATGGTTATAACAAAAATGGGGAAATAGGATATTTAAAAAATAGTCAAAAAATAAATACAATAATTAATAGTTATGAAAGGCTGATTACTTTCACACTAAACTCTCCTTTTCATTCTTGCAGTTGTAGACTTAGAGTTAGATCTCCCCCTTCATACTTTTATCCAGCAAGTAAAAAAATTTGTTACTATATTTTAAAGTATAATAAAACTATATCAAATGTGATATTTTGAATAATGAAAAAAATTAAATAAAGTTTAAAAACTACTGCAATAAAAATAAGCAGAAATTGACTTGTTAATATGACTAAAGGAAAGTGAAATAAAATGTTGTTTTATTTTTAAGGGAGCATTATGTGTAAAATTAGTGATGTAAATTGAAGTTTTCAAATTTGTAATTGAAATTATTTATATGCTTAGAAATTGAGCTGTTGCTTTAAATCATAAAATAAATTTGCTTGATTTTTTTTATCTAAAATTATTTAGTTATATAATTCCTAAAACAACTTTTAAATATTTCATGATTAAAATTTTGATTTATTTGACTAATTTAATGTTTAATTCAATTAATATTTTCAAATACATCTCATAATTTAATGTTCTCAATATTTCATAATCATTCCTCAGTTTATAAATTAATATATTTTGTTAATTTAAAAGAAATAGTAGTGTAAAATAAAATTGATTATCCTGAGTGATAAACTTACATTTAAAATCTTAACAGTCATTTTTTGGGCATTAGGATTTATTAGACGACTGGAAGCAATAATTATAAATATGCATTTTAAACCACTGCAACATCCAAGGTGGGAATTGAGCTTTTGAACAAAGTTATAGTGCTAAATACTAAATTGTTAAGCTGTTTTTAAATGATTCTATAGTAAAACAAAACTTTAAAAAAAAATTTTAATAGGAATAAATTATTGTACTGATTGAATTTCTAATAAGTACATAAAGAAACTTCAGAAATTACTATTTCTAAATATTTTATTTAATTTCAGTAATGTTCAAATTAATATTTAAAAATAACATTTTCATTGACATGTATAAAGTTTCCAATATTTTTAAAACATACAGAAAATGATGGAAATATACAACACAAATAAATAAAAATGAAAACATAATACTGATTTTTAGCAAAAAAGAAAAATAATTTATACATATTCAAATAGACTGAAGTGCATAAATTTTTAAAAATGAAAACTAAGATCAGATTTTTAATGTATAATATCTAAAACCTAAGTAAATTGATAATTAACTACCCATGCGCAAGTGAACAAATTTTTATTTATCTATATAATCCAAATTTTTACTTTACTATAAAAATAAAATATCTCTTACATTAACAATAACTATTTTCTTTTATTACTTTACTATAAAAATGGACTATTTAAAAATTTATTTATACTTAATACATGGCTGTAAAGTGTATATCAATATATAAGGCATTTACATTTTGGTGGATTAGTAATTTCAAACAAACTAAATAAAATAATATTTGATATCTCAAAATTATCAGCTTGGATCACATCTAAATTAATCTTGACTATAATCATATCTATTAAGAAAATCATTTTCATTCTAATAATCACACAAAGCGTAACAATTTTTTTGTTTTTATAATAAATAATAAATAAAAGCTTAAAATTAAAATTTTTAACTATGAATCATATTGAAAAAAACAATCGAATAAATATAATTGGTAATAAAAATAATAAATTTATATAATAGGTAGATAAATCATTTAGGAACATTAAAAATGTGACGGAAAAATTCTCTCACTTTGGTATTGTAGTATTACTATATGCTAGATAAAATCTACTCTTTATAACAGTAAATTACAGAGTGAAATTTACTTTTTATTTTTCACTTTTTGTTTCGATCATCTTAAGTATTCTAAAAATTTTTCATTTATAATAATGCATAAATATTGAATTATTTGTTGCAACTATTTTGATTATATAGAAATTTGGGGAGAACAATTTAATTCTTTAATAAATTCATTATTTTTTATTGTGTAGGTTAAAATTATTTATAAATTCGATTCCCTGTTTCAATTTTTAATATAAAAAGTAGGAAAAATTTAAGCAGTTCTTTTTATGAATCTGAAATACATAAAAGTTATGAAAAAAAGTAAAATTCATGTTTGATTTATTATTTAAATTAAAAATTAAAGTTCATTTATGTATAAAAGTTCAATTTCTTAATTTTCCATGCTATACAATTTCTCAACATCAATAATCAAAATTTTGGACTGATGATTAAACATCATTTCTAAGGATTTTAATTTTATTACATTAAAAGAACAACTGACATTTTGTGATTAAAAACATCAATGCAAATTTGCATTCAATAAGAGCGAGTATATAACTAATCATATTTTAAAGCTTATCACATATGACAATCACACACACACACGTTACAGATATGGAATTTTTATATAGACTGTACTTAAGGGAACAGTACAGAAAATACATATCTGTCTTCTGAGTATCTACATCTAGTTCTCTACCATCTCTGGAATGAAAGGGTTCAACATTTCTTTTTTAAGTGCTTAAAAGGTGAGCAGAATCTATAAAAAGAAAGCAAGAGTTTTATATCATCTCATTTAAAAAGTTCATTTGATTTCTTGAAATAATTAAAAATATTTACTGATGGAGTATTATATACTAATTTTGAAATAAGTAAAGATTATATCAGTATTTTTTGAATCTCATATTTATAGTGTGATATTAACACAACAGTTTAGACAAAAATATGTAGTCATTAATAAGTTAAAGCCGAAATTTGATGTATTCTTTAATAAATTCCTTTTCTTAATATTTTTTGAAATGAAGAATTTTGTTTTAAAATGCCAGCAATTATTTAATTGAAGACATTAAATGTGCATTCTTCTATATATCTGAGATTTAGTAATTTTCCCCTGTTGCTTATTAATAAATGGTCAGTGGTTTTTCATTGTAGAATAATCATTAAAAATTTATTTAAGATTGCTTAAAATTGAATTTTTTTCTGCAATGGACTAATGTGATTCTGATTATTATTAATAAATATTTATTTTCTCGTAATTTTTAAGACTAGCCAATTTTTGCAGCTTTTGATATTTTATTGTTAGGAAAAATTGATCTAACTTTTCACTCCAGATTTTCTGAGAAAAATATTGTTACATTTACATTCTAATATAATTATACATGATGGCATTTTTTACTTGATAACTACTTTTTATCTTAACAAAATTTAATACTTAAGCAGGTTAACAATACATTTGTTTTAATCTAACTTTTCCTTTTATTTTAGGTATTATTGAGGAATCTTATTTTGTTTTTCAAACATTTTAATATTTTTTTTTATAATGAACTTTTAAAAAAAATTATTTTGCTTATTACTGTGTCACAATAATTTTGGTTATGAATTATTAAATCTTGTTCCAAATTGAAAACTTTGAATTAAATTAATGGTAATAAATTCTGAGTAGATTATTTTTAGAATCAAAACATAGTAATTGTTCTTAAAAAATATGGTAAGCAAGTCAAAAAATGATATTGATTTACAAACAAATAACAAAAGTTACTTAATTGAAATCGTCTATTTTCTCTCTTCTTATTTTCAACCTCAACTATTGGCTACTACTTGTCAATGAACAGTTAACTAAGAAATTTGAAAAATACTAGAATATGAGGATGCATTTTGTCAGGAAATTGCCTACATTCCTTTACTGTACATCCAATTATCTTTTATACACAGTGTAAATGAACATAGAGTATATTGTGTTTCTTTTATGCCATGCATTTTATCATTTTATTAATACTTTTTCTTTCTATTGTTCAGAAATTTGATAGTTTGTTTGTAGCTCAATGATCATTATCAATTACAATTTAAGGTGAATTACAACTTCTACAACAACCATGTTAGGACTTAAGCTCAGTCAGGAATTTGATAGAAAAATACTATATTTTTTTATATTATGAATTATTTATTAAATATCTATGGGCATAAAAAATTTTATCATGTCATTCAAAAATCACTTCTTAAAACCTTTCTAAATTGTAATTATTAACAAGGATAAAAATGCCCATTTGATATTTTTAGCTTCAACATTCCTTTATAAATACCAAAATAAATAATTTATATTTATTTTTTTTAATTTAATATAATTATACACACAAATTTAAATTGTTTCTAGTTTTGAACATTAAATAATATCTTTGGTAATCTTTATGAAGACTTGTTATTTTTGATTTTTAATGAGGTTATCAGAAGTTTTGATTAGTTATTCCATAGTGTATTATACAGCAACAATAAACATACAGTATAAAAAAAGATAAACCAAAGCCCCCAAGAGAAAGATGGAGAAAGTGTGCATCCCATACTGCTGGCTCAAAAAAAGTAGACAGCCTTCATAAAAGGGGTGTGAGAGAAGAAAGTGCTGAAGAATCAGAGTAGAGGGACATACTTAATTATTCACTCACAGCCTCCTATGTTTCATTGCTTTTGCAACGGCCATCCTCTCGGCGTCTGTGAATCCCAGGATGCTCTGGATGGCCTTCAGATGCTCTTTGTCTTTTTTGGTGAGGAAGTAGAAGACAGCATCTTTGAGAAAACGCAGAGTATACTCTGCTTGTCGATCCCCCATTCCCCTGGCAGCTTCTCGATACAGCTGTTTTGTTTGGTCGAGCTCGGTTTCCAATAATTGGAGTTGCTTTAATAAGTCAGGGACGGAAACGCGTTTTGGCAGATGTTGTGCAAAATCCAGGGCCTCCTCGGCCTGTTCGTATCTAGCAGATTCTTGTCCCTTCCTGTTTCAATGGAAATATATGATGTCACTAAATCATGCAACAACATAAGAAAAAAGGGTAAAAAATCATAAAATAAAACATCAACTAATAAAGAAAAATAATTATTTTTAAACATGCAATAAATTAAAGTGACTTACAAATGGGTGATATATTAAGGAGCACAAATTAACAAAATAAAACGAAATGAATATGTTAAGTATAATCATTATAAATATACTTTTAATATTTTGATTGGAATACAAATGAATAAAAATTTTTCAAAATTATATAGTGGTCTAACTCAGATCATCTTAAATGCAAGATTAAAGAACAAGCAAAATATGGAAGGAGCAAGAATCATTAAATTTATAATTGTGATCAACTAAATTTGTGATGCTTTATTAAAAACTTTAAATTTATTAAATCTTGTATATTGCAATGAAAAATATATTCACTGAATTGATGAAATCGTTTGCAAAAGATACATAATTTCACTAGTACAACTATTGATATGACTCTGTCATATCAATAGCTGTGAAATAAATGATACTTCATTGAAAGACTAATTGAATATTATAAAAAAATATCATTTAGGTATATTACAACTTAACTGAAAAAATTATCATGGATTTTAATATTAAAACAAATTAGCATATATATCTATATATTAGAATGATTATAATTAATCAAAATCAAAGTAATAAAATTTATTTGAATTTAACAGTTATCGTTAAAAATGTTGCTCTTTGCCTTCATGCAGCGAGGCAGAATTGAGATTCTTGTTTGGAAATTTATTTCTTCATTGTTAAAAACAAAAATTTAAATTTTCTTATAAGAGTTATGCTATTATATACATATATTCTTTGAATTATAATGTAATTAAATACTAATTTATGCATATTATCACATTTTTATTTCATTGTAGTTACATCAATAAAAAGTTTTACAAATAGCTTTACGACAACTGAATATATCACTCAATTCAAAAATGCATGCTTTCAGTTTAATGGCACACATTTGTAAGCCACATTACAAAATTTACAATCTTGCTTTAAATGATACACTACAAAGCTCTACACTAATTATCACATTTAATGATCACACATCTTCACAACTCTAGAGACATGTTAAATAAAAATCATTTAATTTATTAAAACCAAAAATTTGCTTTTAAAAAAGTAAGGCATTTATTTCATCACAAAACATGAATCTATATAGTTAACAAATATTTTAAGAATAACGATAAATTATAGATTTGTGATTAACAATTAACACATTTATAAATATGAAAGACTAGGAAAATATATAACAATTATAGACAAATAAATAATAAAAATAGACTTGGAATGATATGTTTTTTTCCTCAAATATGTGATTGATTTAAAAATCAAAAATTTAAAAAAAAAAATCATTCATAGTTACTTTTATGAATAGCATTGAAAGAAATACATAACAAAATATATTACATGCTTAACAAATAGAAAAATTAACATATTACATTATACCATTTTTTTCTATGATATCATTGACAAACTTTCAATGTAATCTTTAACCATAAATTATTACATATGCTTCTTTTTAAGAATAAAATGCAGAGAAAATTAACTTGTCGTTAAAAATTCCCTGTAGGAAAAATACAAATTAAATTATTAACTTCTGCACCTTGTAAGTTTTACGCACTATTTAAAGTTTCCATTCATAGCATCATTCAAATTTTAACTTTACTGTTTTATGTTATATTGATTTAAAAATTACAAAAGTAACTTAACTATTCATAATGATTTTTTTAAATCTATAGAAATTTTATGCAATGATTTATTGCAAAAATTATTTAATCCCTTTATTACTTAGCTACAAAAGTGGGTAAGATCATGTACTTTGCCTCAATTAAAATATCTATTATATTGAAGATGTAATACTGTTAGGATTGTGAGAGCTCATATTTTATATTCCATTCATACTGTAAACATGGTCATATAAAGTCTAGCCTTGCAAAAGAGTTATAGAAACACTTATCACATAGCATTAAAAAATTTCTTTCTTTTTCTTTTTTTTAAAGAAAATTTTAATCTATATATTGTTATTAGGAAATGCAATTATTGATTTGAAATTTATGAAGTTTAATATTTTTATATTTGATGCAAAAGGAAAGAGTTAATATAGTTAAAAAAAAAACTTATTTATATAAAAGTTACACATTTTAGATAAATTTCTTATATCATTATTATAATATGATAAATTAGATAAAGTCAAGTAAATCAAATAAGTGAAGTATAACAATACATTTAAAGATTTATTAATTTTGTTTTATAATTAAAAAAATGGTATTCTCGAAATTTAAAAAGAACATCTGTGTTCATTGAGATAGTTAAGTATTTTTTGTTTCAAAAGAATAGTTTTTATAGTGACAATTGCCTGAACATATGCTTCTTTTAATGAACATATGCTTTTTTACTAACAAGGGAGTTTCTACATTAAATGCTATTATTTACTAGTTAAAGCTATGAAAATTGTAACTTCTATTCATTTTGTATTCTAAATTCTATCCAGTTAGTAAGATATTTTAAACTATCATAAGCAACTGCTGGAGAAAAATAATGTTGGATGCTAGAGAAACCAGGGATGTTTATTAATGGCCTTAAATGTTTAAATGCCAATCCAGCAACTGACACACAAATGCAAGCTTTAAAAGCATTTTTCCACCTGTACATCTTGAGATACATTTGGTTGTGGTAGTCCTCTTGGCTCTCAATATCTTTCTGAACTTCTGTTAGCTGGCTCTCTATGTTATGAATTTTGTCTTGTGCTCGATCAAATAGAGGGCGAAGCTCAAGGTACCTGAGAGAGGAAAAGATTTACTGTTTTTATGTATAAATACAATATACAATTAAGTGGTTTAACACAATATTTTCCATTTTTTTTTAACTTAAATATTGATTTATATAAATATTTAATTATGGAATTAATCTCTAACTTGGTTTATTGAAAAAAATATAATTTTAATTTAAATATAATTAAAAAAAATTATTTTAAATGGCTTCTGAATCTATAATGATAGTACATTAAGTTTGTGTGCAATTAAATTGTTGTGATGTTTTGTAGTTAATAAATACAAACTGAAAAAAAAAAAAAATATTTAAAATTTTAAAAGTTGCTTATATTAATGCATTTCCATGGAATTTGCTATGAGTCACTTCAAAAATGTCATATTTAAAAATTTGCATATCAATAAGACTATTTAATAGCATTGATAATTTTTTCCTAAATAAGAATTTTATTATTTTTATTTTGAAAATATGCAAATTTTCAGATCAAAAAGATAATCAGTAACACTCTCCAGTTCAATTTAACAAATATTAGAAAGATAATATTGGCTGATTTGAATATATTTGCCTATCTAAACAAATTAATACTTATATCTAAGTTTAGCAAATATTGAAATAAGAAATGCCATACAACTCAAATGAATGAGATTTTCATAGTCAAATTTAAATTGAAAAATTTAAATCAGTATGTAATTTTCCTTAATTGTCTTAACACATTTGTCTAAATTATCAAATTAATAGTTAGTAAAATATTAAATCATAAAAATTACTTCAATGTAAGTTATATAAATTAATGCATATAAGGTCTTCTGAAAATCAGAAATATTTTTAATTGTTATAAAATTTGCAAGAGCAATTTTATTTTATAGACTGGATACAGAAAATGTATTAAATGCATTATAGAAGTTTTTAACCAAACTTTTATTAAATTGCATTAGAAATCATTAAAAAAATGTTTGAGAATTCTATTTTTACTTTAATTGTTTGTTAGGGATTAAAGTTTGTTGTTAAAATTAATTTAATATAGGTAGTAATGAGAAAAATTATGTTTCTATATATATCCTACCTTAAAGTATACATTTTAAAAGTATAGAGATATGACAGAAATTATAATGCATGTACAAAATTGCAGTTAATATTTTTCAAAAGGTAAGAGTTATTAAATGATAATTTAACTTCATAACCTTAATGGTTAAAATTCATACACACACACATATATAGATATACGAATAAAATTTTCATTAAATAAACACTTATTAATAAAAAAAATTTTGAATTATATACTGCACTGTTATAAAGAATGCAGTATTTAAAATGTAGTCATACATTATGAGCACTTATTTGAATCATGTTCCATACATTTACACTGGATTGAATTCCTTAATGTAGCAAAAACAAAAATCATGAAAAATTATTTCATATATTTTAAATTGTGCAACATCATATATTTTTGATAATTTTTTTTTAAATATACTTCACAAGTAACAAAACGATGTTAAAATTTCATCAAAAAAACTAATTATATGTACATATTCCATTAAAGGAAATAAAAGATTAACACACAATTAATTCATTGAAACTAAAATATTAAGGAATTTTTGTGATACATAAATTAAACTTTTCATGTGACTGCAGAAGATCTTTGAATCTGGAAATAACATATAAAACTATTTAATAGAATTAGAACTTGGAAATAAACAGCTGATTTGAAATTGCAAAGAATAAAGAAAAAAAGTTTAATTTAGCAAAAGCTTTTTGAGCATTTACTGTACATTTATTGTTGAGAAGTAATTTTCATAGATTTAGATTGCTGAATGAAGAACTCAGAAAACTCAAGCACTAACTTTAAATATGTATATATAGAGAGAAAAAGTATAAACGTAATATTTATCTTGGGTTGTTCAACAATGACTAGCATAGAATCTTGTGTCTATCATAAAGAGATAGTGACCACAAATATACTATAGTGTATATATATATTAGTGTATGCGTTTCTGTTTTTCAGGTAATCAAATCTTCAATGCAACACAGAAATTAATAATTCATAAAAAATCATTAATTATGTCTACCTACATGACAAATCACAATATTTTTAAAAAGCTTTACTTATCAGAAGCAATGATATTGAAAGTTTTGTGATAAATAATTCAGTTTTAATGATTACAAATATTCACTATAGTATTAAAATTTGTGTTTAAAGCTGGTTCAATATTACTGTTTTTCAACATAGCGACGGCCTTTTTTTCGAGTAAAAGAAAGGAAAAAAACTTCATATAATTCGCAGCAATTTTTTCGGCGAATAGTCAAAAATATATACAGCTGATAATATGGTGTCACATAAAATAAAAAACATACAATGATTAATGTAATAAATTGTAAAGAAATCCTCATGAGCAATTATTCTGAGAAGATTCTAGTAAAACTTATCAATTTTTAATAAGTTTCAAAACGTGAGTAGCATATCTTAAAAGTAAAATATTTGTTTGATTAATAATCAAATGTAAGAAATGAATTATTTTCAAACTGGGTATTGGATATATTTTTCCTTTTGAACTGCTCAAGCTTTGTTTTCACCTTCCTTTAACACGTTTGTCGCAATTTTATTTGACTTCTTTATAGCTTTTAGTTTAAAATCTGCTATGTAACTTATACGCTTTTGCTTCCTCATAACAATATACAAATTTGCATACTTTTAAGTCAAAATAGCTGGGTTAAGGTAAGTGACGATAGCCCAGAGCAAGTGTAATAATTTTCTGAGAAATTGGAATTCGTTCTTGAATGTAATTAAACAATATTGATTATAGTTGAAATGAATCAGCTGAGTCATGGCGCCATCTATTATTTATTTTTTATAACATAAATGGGGGATTCCTTTTAAATTATATATACATCAGATTATTTGCGGCAGCGTATGACACATGCAATGAAATTCGAAATTTTTTTAACATATAATCAGTGGATTATATGAATTAAAATACGATCTGTTGATTTCTATCTCATAATAACGATATGAGAAGTCAAATTGATTAGTTATTACTTCCATAACAGCTTGAAAATTATTGTAAATAAGGCTGATTATTTTTTAAAAACTCTTTAATGTTGTGAAAAGCATTATCAGTACATCCAAAAGAGCAAAAACAATGAGAAAACAAGTTTCATATTTATAATATAAATTTGATCTTTCTTTGTTTATTTTTTCTATAGTAATAGTTATGGACAAGTTTACAAAAATTATTAATGAAGAAAATTTCTGAAAAGTTTGGAACTGCTGCATTAGATTTTGATATAAGATTTGACTGTACAGACATGTATTGAATTCTTATTGCATTAAAAATTACTTTAATATTCGGTGATTATTCTGGCATAACAAGATGAAATACATAACTACTAACCTTGTATTGGCTTCAGATAATTTTTGCAACAAATCATCTACTCTCTCGTTAAAGCGTTCTTTTAGATCCTGGTAATGTTCCTTATGCTGGGATTTTAGAGCTTCCAGTTCTTGCTTGTAAGTACTCAGAAAACTCTCAAATTCTTTGGACAGCCTAGGTGGAGTTGCCTCAGAGTAATTCTCAGGTGCAGGAGGATTTTGTTCTGAAATATTGCTTCCATTAACCTTAATGGGCGAGAAACAGTCCAGGATCGACAGATCAGTGCACACTGCTTTGTCAGCCGTGAGAACTTTCAGCTGTTGGTTGTCCAAGTCCTCGAATTCAGAGCTATGCCTGGGACTCAGCGACATAGACATGACGTTGGACACTCCGCTGTCGTCATTATTACGAGTCACAGTGAGAATGTCACTGTGGTCAGAGTCATTGCTATCGAAACTAATCACGGATGTTGAATTTTTGGGATTAAGACTATCTTCTAAATTATCACTCTCTTGGGATGACTGCATCATATCGTGTTTTCTCACTTGTAGCTGTAAAGAAAAGACCTAACTGTAAAAGCTGGAAACAAAAATGCAAGAAAAATTGAAGCAATGAACAAATTATAAAGTAGATAGACATTATATAACTGAAATCGCAAGTAAAAAATGCTAATTTTTTTATTCTGTGGTGTTTTAAAAAAAATTTTCCATTTTATTATTTAAGTTGGAAATAGTATTTTTGGTATATTTAGATTACAGTAGTAGCGTAAATTAACAATTGGTATCTGCTACATAAGTCATGCAATTGCATTCCATGATGTTGAACTGCGATCAAATGACGAGTTTGGTTCCTGAACTGAAACCTTTCAACTCCAAATTTAAAATTCCTAATAAATATTTTGATATCGGCAAAATAAAAGAACCTGTTACAAATTTGTAAGAAAAAAGAAAACTTGTCTCTCAATTTTCTCATAGGTAGTAGACACCAGGCATCACTAACGTTAGCACAGGTTTTCATTTGTTTGTCTTTTTAATTTTATTTATCTCTTTATCTTATTTGGCATATTCTATGTTATTTTTAATTTTATTTATTATTAATATTATTTAGCAAATGACAGCCAGATCAGAGCTTTTAGTTTAAAGTGGAATCCGAACGACTTTATTCAAACTATCCAAGACCGAGGGGAAATCAAATCTACAAATTTATAAACTGAACGCCACTCAGCAAAATTTTGAAATGAGGACTCTGTAGTTTGATGATTTTTAGTTTTACACAGTGCAAATCAAATCTTTTTAACCAAATAGGTATATTTAATAGAATTGCTTCCATCAACGTATGTCGTTCAATCAGCATTTAAACCCAAATATTCTCCGAAAATATCGAAATAGTCGAAGATCTTTTGAAGCAGAATTAATCTTGTTCTTCAAAACATTGGCATCTTCACTAATGATACAAATGCCCAATAGTATTTGTGAAAGGAAAGTATTCATTTACTAGCATTTATTCGGAGATAAAACATTTAATTTGATTTTTGGGTAAAACATGAAAAGTTGATATTTTTTAATTTAGTAAGTAGATCTACAGTGAGGTTTTATTTTAAATGTTACTTTTAAAAAGAAATTTTAAAAAATTAAAAGTGAATTTAAATCAAAATAATTTCAATTAAGAAATAACTTTTAACAGAAGATGAGCTTCTAAAAAATAAACGTGAATTTCGAAATATTAACTCTGTTGTTTCAGCTAATGCGGATCAAAATTTTTAAAACAACAGGGATTGTGTTTTGCTTAAAAAATAAAAATTTACATAAATTAAATCAGTAAGAAAAATTTGCTAATGTTAAATTGAATGCTATAAAATGATGAATTTTTCATATAAAAATGTTTTACTTTCTCTCTTATAAGGTTAAAGATTTATACAACTTGTATAAATAAAATATTAGATTCTATACTTCAAAGAAATTGCATAGTTAGTGTAATGAATCAATAAATTAACTGTCAATATTGATCTTTGTAAATTAAAGCCGATATTTTACATAGATGCTTAATATTGTTTATAATAAAGTACCTTGTTGAGCTATTACGTTAAATATTGCAATTTCTCACTCTTCTGATATCTATAACTAGAGTAGCTAATTTTATCTTGAGATTTAGAAATGAATATTAAAATTTTTAAGCCTTTGAAAAAACATGTTCGTATGGATATTGTACACATGATTCACAAAGTGACATGATATAGAATCTTGGAGCGGGACTTAAAATCCCATATGAAATCTAGCATTGATTGATCTTGGTATAAAATGATGGGTGTTCAATTGGTTACCTCAGCTATAGTGTCCTGCAGATTCTGAATCTCTGCTTTCAGTCTCTCAATTTCTGCGTCTTTGCTCTCGGATGCTTTGGTCTGCTTCATCAAGGCTGACTTCATCTGCCTGATCTCCTTGTCCTTCCTCTGGGTCGGGGTGAGGTACTCCTCCGGTTTGGCTAGGTGCCGGTCACAGTGCAGGACATACTTCTTGCCGTAATGGCATCTGCTGATAGGCCGGGACACCGAGGCTTCGGTGCACTGGCTCTGACTAGCGAAGGACGTGTAGCTCATGAAGCTGCCGAAGCTCTTGACGGAACTGTCGTCGTCCACGGAGTAGGGCACCGAGGCCACGGAGCCCATGTTCCCATATCTGTCCCAGGAAAAGTCCCGGGACATGGTCATGGACTTCGGTCTGTTCTCGTACCGCAGGCCGTCCAGCGCTTCATTTTTCAAGCGGACAGACGTGGACCGGTTGAGGCGCGGTATCCTGCACCTTCTGGCGCTCCGAGGCAGCGTAGACGAGTTCACAGTGGCTTCCTCAGACTCAGCCATTACCGAATCTGCATTGAAAAAGAATAACTATTGTAAAATGGTAAGAGATGGTAAGATAAATAAAGTACTATATTTAAAAATAAGTTTTTTCTCAAAGCATATAAATTTCTTTTGAAATGAAGTGTACATGAGCAGTAGACGCTCCTCTTTACAAGCTCGTAGGGACCGGTGAATATTTTCTTAAAATCGAAAGTTGGTAGAATGGAAAAAAAGTGTTAAATCTTCAAATTTTTTTTCATGACCTTCTCTATCATAGACTATTAGAAAAGTTTATTTAGCATGGGTTGTGTTGCGAATCCGTACTTTATAAAAACGATTCATACTTTCATTTTTAGTGATGGAAAAATCCTTCTAAGTAATAATTTGTTTCAAAAACTGCATTTTTTCCTTCCTTATCTTTTCAATCTACATTTTTTTCATTTATGTTTTATATCATTTAATCATCCGATATTTCTTGATTACATATAACATTTGAGAGTTCACATATAAGGTCCTAAAATGAAATTTTGGATGGCAGTGGGTTTTCATACCAAAGATCGTCAGGTAAAGGTTCTTCAATTGCTGTGATTTTTTTTTTTTTAATAAAGCCTGCAGGTCAAAATTGACTTCCGTTTTCTTCTAGAATCGGAATTGATTTTTTATGTGACATTACTAACTTAAAAGTTTGTTTTTTTAATTCTTTGTTACCGTACAAATTACGGTATCAGAAACGTTTCGCAGAATTCTATAGGTAATTAATTTTATTATATATATATATATATATATATATATATATATATATATATATATATAAACATTTTTATGCAAAAAATATAAAGTGATTCCAATTTTTCTTTCATAACAGTTGATTTTCAAAATAGTTTACCATACACTTGAGATATCGTTAATATTTTTTATCATAACCAATTTCTACAATTAATACAGCTTATCCATGCATGTGTAAAATTACATCCATAAAATATTTTGATTTGAATGGCATAAACTCAAAATGTAATTATATCCGATAAAAATCCTTTAAATTCAGAAAAATGTGTCCGCGAAAACTACAAGACTTAAAGTTCAGGAATTTATTCTCCCCAATAAAAAATTTTTCAGGCAAATGGGGGGGGGGGACATATCCGAGTATCTGCATTCTCAAGAATGAAAAAATTTTAAGTTTAAACTTTCAAATAATTAAAAAAAATTTCATTAGAGTAAATCAAAAAATCAAACTAATAAACAATTTCTTCTTCATAATTAGCCATACCATCCCTTTCAATATTTGATTTTGTTGAAGTACCAATATCATATATTTCAACGTCATGAATATTAAACATGCAACTATTTGATTCACAAGAACTAGTTATTCAAAAATATTTATATTACATGATAAAAATATATTTTCAGAGAGTTTCTGGAAATTTCATTGTTCAAAAACTACTAACTTTTTTTGTTTATCTGGTCATTAAAAGCTAATAAAAGAACAATACCAATGGAAAAATCATTTTTGTATTGATATTGCAATGTTTATTTGACTTTCATAGGAAATGGGTTTTAAAAGAGATGATAAATTTTTCTAACTCTTAAAATTTTATGTCCTTACCGCATCGTAAAAGGTTATCTTTCTAATTATTTCAACTATGAAATATGAACTAAATTTTATTTTTTAATTGATATAATTAAGGAACTTAAAATAATTATTTATATTATAAATTTACTTTACATTGTTTTATAATATAAATATTATAAAGTAATAAAATTAGAGAGGAATAATAATAATTCTATTCTAAGTGGTTTCTTTAATTTTTTCTCGTTAATAAAATGAATATTTTTATATAAAATAAAGCACTTTTTAAAATAGATTTCCATTTATTTTATATTTTAAGTATATATTTAAAATAAAATTTAAGTTTATTTTAAATGTATTTATAATTTAAAAAAATTAACATCATTAATATAATACAAACGCATTTAAGTCACTCATAATTTATTTTCTTCGAAGAAAGAAATAATTTTTTTACATGTATGAAATAAAAAATGATGAAAAACTCATTCATATTATGGGAACGAGATAAATCTTTCCGTCTCCAGCTTTTCATAGTTAAATCAAAGATATGACGAATTTAAGCAGTCAAGAACCCTACGATTCCAGAAGTTATACGACTTTTACCAATCGGCATGTATCTAAGACGGCAATATAAGGAACGCCCATTTGGACTTTCTTGAGGCTTGGGTTCGATACAAGCTGCTGTTGAACTAGGGAAATAGATATCCTTTCCACACGCACGTTTTTTTGGAGTGAGGGCTTGGGAGTTTTACGGATTTCCTTTCTTACGATACGGTAATACTACCCACAGTAAATGTAAAGTTTTCCTGGAAAGCCACTTTCAAGGTGGATATTAGAATATCTTAAAAAACAGATCTTAGGCAGTTCATTACGCGCGATGTGATAATACGCACATTTGGGCTCAGTATAGTCTAATGGTAAGACCGCTCTTCAGAACAGAAGCTCTTTAGTTCGGTTTCAACTACTGTTGAACAATGGGAGACGGATGTCGCGTATCTGTCGAGGTGGATGTTTAAGAGTTTTCTTCCTTGCGATAGATACAGCTCTCTCTGGCAACGATTTTCTCATAACAGTCTTGGGCTGTTGGTGTTAAAGAACGCACATTTAAGACAAAATAATGCTGAGGTTTTCTAAAAATCAATTACAAGATGTATAACTAAGAGAACAATAGTAAATTTTTGTTGCACTGAAGTTGACGCGTTTGATTTTATTCAGTTCAAAAATGATGGAATCTTAAAGAATCTTTAAATTACAGATTGGCTGATATTACTTCTCTCATAAATTTAAAGTAAAATATTTTTTTAACAATTCAGAACTTTGAACTTTATCAAACTTTAGAAAGTATCAATCTATTTTTGACTAATACTATATTTTTAAAGATATTACAGAGTTATAAAGAAAATTTTTTCATAATTTTTACTTGTGTAACATTGTTGAATTTTATGTAATTTCATAAAATTCAACCTAGTTTAATTTGCATATTAGTATTAGTAAAAGTTGATAAGCAAGAATCTAAGCTAGTTTTATTTATTAATACCATATATAATGATAGCTGCAAAGACAAAAATAAGGAAACAAAATTTTTTTAACAATGTAATTATTTTCATTTATACTATATATATTTTCAGTAACTTTATGTTTTTGCCTTACTTTCAATACACAAAAACAATTTACTTAATATATTTCGAATATTTAATTACAAAACATGAATAAAATTACGACAGAATCAAATGTTTCAGTAAGCAAAATTTTTGTACACATTAATTAAGTTTCATGAAATGAATCTCAAAGCCAATTTTGGTCAACAAAAATTAGTCTAGATTATTGATTCAGCTTGATAAGAGTCTTTGAATAGGATTAAACAAATTTCTAATAATACAATATTAAATAACAGTTTACATTCTGAAAGAAATATTTCGTCACTCAATTATTGCATTTTATTCCAAGAAGAAAATGAAACTTGCCCTAGAAAGAGGGGCCATCTTTGATCCATTTCTATAACGCAAGGGTAAGCATAAAATGTTTTGTTTACATTTTTAACAAGGCCTTTTATAAAATAAAGTGACATATTTGGTAAAATTTATTACTAAATAAAAATTGTTATTAACATTGTTAACCAAATTGTTTAACAATTCAAATTATTAAAATAGAAAACAGCGCCATATAATGTTTTTAAATATTCAGATATTTCCACATTTCGAATATGTAATAAGGCTTTGTTAATGCAATTGAATTTTTACAATTAAACTGGGACTTTTTTGGAGGTAACACTTTTTTTATAACTTAGTAACATTTTTAATACTTATATATTCCACCAACTTTAAACTAAAAATTTAATTTGTACAAAAATTCGATTTATTTCTATACTGGATAGTCACTCGATAATTTTCCTTTTTTAACAACGCTGTGAGTTTTTCGTGAGTGTTTAGGTTTTACATCCACTGAAATAAAAATAACTCTAGCCAACTGAATGCTTTATTTCCTCGTGAAAAGGTTCAGCCGTGCACACACGCAAAGGAAGTGCATACACGAGTAAATAAAAATAAAATTCAACACAATA
>JAPDSC010153043.1:0-18463 GCA_026290005.1 Latrodectus geometricus
GATACCTCACGAGATATCGATCACTACAGACGTCTACCGAAAAAATAATGGATTACTTTTTCCCCAAACTAATATAAAAATTAGGAACAACTTAAGTGATAATTGATGTTTTAAATGAAAATATTTTTTTAAGCTGAAGATAACGCTAATTTGTACCAGGGAAAAAAGCTTTCGCTTTCAAAGAAAGATTTTTTCTTAATGTGATTCAGAAGTGATTTGCGTAAATTGGGTATATTTATTACAGGAAGAAAATCTTGAATATATTACTCTACTATTATTTATTTTATTTTGAAGATGATTTTTTTTTTCTACGATGTTTTCTATATCACCCTAAAACTGTATATATGCTCTTCATTGCCGTATTGTTTTTCAGAATGATATTTTGTTTTTAACCAAAATTGTCTTAATATATTTTAAACGGTTTTTGAATTAATTACTTTAATTAAGTAACTAAGCAGTTCTTTAACTAGCAAAAATATTAGAATTAGAAATCAATTGAGACAATTGAAATTCCTCAAATGAGGAAAAAATATGACAGCTAACAATGCAAAAATAAGTTAGAACTAATGATTTCTGAATCTAAAAACGGCTGTTCACTGACACCATCAAAAGTAAATTAAAATTCATGTAGATGACTGTAATTGTATAACTCTAATGAGAACTACTATTATAAACAAATTTTCATCTGATGCATTTCATGAATGAAGGCAACAAGTGAAATCCTATCTTTGAAAATTATTTAAATCTAGAATGTTTTTCAAAATATGTATAACTAAATTGTTTACCAATAAATTTTCATATCATGAAAAAATGTACATCATGCAATCTCATTTAATTTAACACATAGTTATATACATAGTTAAACTTTTAGAACGTAAATAATATGCACATTTTATGTATATTATCTAAAACATAAAATATTTTATTTCATTATACAGAAAAGTTTTTCTCGTTCAAAAATAATTCCTCATATTTTATGCAATTTCTTATACAAAATGTGAATGAAATATTCATGTATCTGAAATCAATTCAAAGTTTCAATATTTAGAGAGAAACGTGTCTCTGCGGACTACTCATCTTCAAGAATTGAGTTTAAGGTGAAAACTTTTTGACAAGGGTTCACTTTTGCTGACGGTTTGAATAAAAAAAAGAAACGTGAGACATATTTCATCTTTTATAGTTGTTACCTTGAGATCTGCATAAAATCCAAATATTTTTTATTTAAAAGAAAACTTTAGAAAATATTTTTAACATTTTATGTTTATTTTCATATAAATAAAGCTTTTATCTTCAAAATAAAATTTAATTATCATGCCAGTAAGATATTTTTTTAAGATAAATGAATTTTTTTAATTGTAATGGCTCATTAACTATACATTTTAATTAATTATGTACTTCTAAATAGAAATAAATATGAATTACAAAATAACAAAGTATTATTGAAAGTCTTCAAGAATTAGTTACATAACATGTTGGATAGATAATTTGGTACAAAATGCTTTTAGTAGAATGCCTTGACTGTAAATCCAATTAAGAAGAAACACCGTATTCTTCAAATTGGAAGGACCAGATTTTAACATAGATCATAGTCAGACAATGATGGGTAAATATTTCATTTCCTCTTTCAGCACTCACCTCTTTCGTGCATTAAAATTAAGAAATGTTCAGTTTCATCTTTAGCAATGGGCCAACGATGACATGCCTATTAGTTTACCTAATATACATTCTGTCACCAGGAATTTATGTTCCCAGAAAGAAACATGTTATCATGAAACTTAACATTTATGTAGTGTATAATGAGGTAATCGAGTAATTACAAATTCAAATTCAGAACCAGAGATAATTTTCGTAAGAAACAATAACATAAATAATATTTCAAATCAGTACGTGATATAGCGACCCTCTGACTATACCATTTATTGATATATCATTTGCTGACACATACAAGCCGATATATGGCGTGGTATCAAGTATGTTAGGTCACTTATGACCAACTGTGGGAGATCCTACTTCAATATTTGGAGTTTGGCTGTTAATTCTCCAGTGTTTCAGCATGGATGCAGTTGCCTTCTAATCACGAACGAAACATGCTTTATTAGAGAGAGGTCTGGTGACTGGGCAGATCACGTAAATACGATATATTCTTGAAGCCGTTGTTAGAAGTAACATGCAGATGAGCGTTATCGTGCTTATAAATGGCACTTGACGACTGGATAAACAGTCTTTGTTAAAATTATTGTCCATGTACCTGTGAGTCATCATAGTTTTTTGAAGAATGTCTACAGGTGTTAGTGCATCTCAAGAAATCGATTCCCACACTGCCACATCTTCCTGAATGATGTATGCTGTTCTTCAACAAATATCTTATGAGATCACTGGTCTGTCTGCCACAATACACATGTGAACTTCTCGTCAGTACACGTGCTAATTTGGGATCCATCACTAATAATTGCATGCTTCTAATCAAAATCAAGTTTGCACGAGTTCGGCAAAAATCTAATCGACACTGTCTGTGAATAGGGGCATTAGTAAAAGTGTTAATGAACCTTGGATAAGCAAACTAGTGGCTACCAGTCATCTCCGGTTACTCTTCTTGATACCACAGGGTTCTTGGAAAGGGTTACATGACAAAGAATCAACACACGCGATGTTGCTGTTGTGGAGGTGGACGCTCATCTGATCATCGGTCATCGAGCTCATTTGGGTTCCTCAGACTTCCTGACTCTGTTCGATGGTAGAATCATCCTTCCGTGATCCATTGTGGCTAACAGCATGCAACAATCATTTCCCCAAACGAGGAGGAATCTTATACGCCGGTTAAACCAAACTACTTTTATGCAGCCAATTGTACGCCCTCGTTCAAGCTATGACAACTGTTGATATTGCCACCGGTTAAGTCTCAAAAGCTCTCTACTACACGAACAATTCGACTTTTAAGCTCTTCATACAATGCATGTCTTATGCAGGTAGTGTGCTCATCTTTGCCTCACAGGCAATGATGTTTGAATCATTTTCATACGTCTTACCAGATTATCTTCCTGACTTATTTTCATGATTGTGACTTGATTTCTCATGGTTGCATATATTTTTTGTGACAGAGTGTAAAAGTTAAAACTTTCACCCCTTGTAGCACTTTAAGGCGGAAATACTAGTAATAGATGTACTATTAATGATCTCATTAGTGTCACTTAATAAACTACACTTTAAATTTCTATTGGATATTTCATGGCATATTTTTATCTAGCAAGAATATTCCTCTATTATATGTTATATTACCTAATGAAATGGTATCAGGAAAATAGTGAAAATGGTAAAATAATAAATTTAAAAATGCCCCATTTTAATAAATAAGAACCCATTCATATTTTTATTATGATGTAATTAAATCCGTACAGTTTTTAAATCACATTTGTAGTTTGAAAACATAATAATAAATTGATTCTACAAAACTATTTAAAATATACTGTACATATTTTTTAACATATCAACTAACACGAGATTTAAATTGCTTTTCTTTTTTGTAAAAGTTACATTATCTTATTTTAAGTGAAATTTCATTATTAAGAAAGAACAAATGAATAATAAACAGATAAGTGTTTTTTAAAACATTTATCTGTTTATTATTCGAAATTTATATACATTCGTTTATTATATGGAATTATCTATATAACAAACTGCTTTAACAAAAACTGATAAAGAATAATGAAACGTGTTGAGTTTAGATATTAAATTTTAGTTACACAGTATTAATAAAGAACAAAGACTTAAGAAACTTTTTACACATAAACACTTCATAAACACATTATCTATTTTTGGTACATTTTTGTTTCAAATCAAGACATTTTTATTGAAGACACGCTTTTCAAATAACCATGAGAAATTATTACATTTTCTAAAATAATACTTATACAATGATTACAATAATTTACAATGATTAACTACCATTTCAAATGATATATGTGTATTTTCATAATAGCCTAAGTGTATCTAGTAACTTTTCTACGCTTTTAAAATAATCTAATAACCTTTTAAGTATAAATCCAATTTATCATGTAAGTACAAAGTATATTTTTAAGAGAATATTCCTCTTACTTATTACAAATAATGATAACTTGAAATATCATTGCTATCTATCATTAATTTATTTATTTAATTTAATGATTTTCGTGAGATTTTGCAAGATATGATAATAATCGTTTCAATTACTTTAACAAAAGTTCCATCAAATATTTCACAATATCTGTTAACTGAATGACGAAGTGACTGTCATGTTGGTATGAGAAAACAAAGAAAGACAAAAAAGAATATCATTGGATAAAAGTTAATGAAATAAATAGAATTGAACAGAATTATATAGAAGTCAATAAAAGTAGGAAAAAAAAAGACAATAGAACTAGGCGATGCTAAGAGATAAAGTGAATGTGGGAAGTCCTAAATATTTAAAAATTTGAAAGTAAATAATTAGTTTATTAAATCATGTGCATGGATTTATTAAAATTGTTCTGTGTGATCTAAAAATAGCCGAAGAATAAAATAATATTTCACATATTGTAATCTGGGTTTAAAAGTTCCTTAGATTCTTGAAATAAAGGCACAAATGATGTGATATTTGTGTTGTTTTACCTGGAGAACAAAAATGTCCTATTCTCAAAATTTGGTAACCTTGGTAATGATTTACCTTGAATGCAGTTTAATATAAAGGTATTCCGCTTTTACATAGAAGCAATCCATTAATATAAGGCAACTTGCGAGAAATGAGTTTTTATAAGATTTACTAGTACAATATGAAACGTAGAAATAAATCGATAGAGAAAGATTAAATTACGCAAAGGGTAGTAGTAAATAAAAATATTTGCTTCCAGACCATATTGTTTTTCCTTTAATAATATAAGGAAGAAATCTGTAATGGTTTGTATTGGAGATCCAAATATGGGATACCTTAAGAACTATAGCAAATTACCAGCAAGTAAGTGTGATCTTCAATTTAAAATTTAGATTTCTGATCGGATTTATGACAACATTTTAACTGTCAAATGGCTTTTAAATATTTACATGGTTTTAATAATGCATCTGAAAGTTGAGAACTAAGAGATTGGTTATACATAAAACAAGCTTTCAACATATTCAGATGTTTAGTTATAAATTTTACATAAATTAATAGGGATGTCAAAAATATTTGCACAATGGTTTTCTATTTTTAGAATAGTAAAAATGAAAATGCTTTACAATTTGTGCTTAATGATAATATTTTAAAATTACGAACTATTAAATGTTAATATTCTTTGTAATTACATGTCATAGGATATTAATAAAGTTAATGATTTATCACCTAAGTGATATGTCAAGAAATTTCCTAGTTTTATGATATTTGTATATCTATAATTCAGAAAATGTTACTTCAATAGACTGCAATTGAAAGTTATAAACTTGCATTTAGTAAAAGATTCATAAATTGAATTGAATTTTTAATTTATAAGCAAATAAATAACTAAATTCAATTTCTCAATTCAATAACTTGAATTCAAATCAAGAAAGAAACTTAAATTACAAAAGCTTTGAAAACTGTGTCTTTTTTGGAGAGTTCTGTCATATTTGACTCAATTTACTTATAAATTCTTCCTTTTCTATAAATGACATGTATTTACCAGGTCTGTAATATTTGGAAAGATTTTAAATACATAAATACCGATGTCATGGGAAAAAATGTTTAACTTTTTCAACAAAGCATTTACATTCTTCAAAATGACAAGTACCCATTGATGTTTTTCTTACTATCATAAATGTAATCCAGTAAGGTGTTCAGTTGTATCAATTTAAAAAGAGATTCGCATAATCATTGTTTTCATAATAAATCTAGAATCAAGTTATTGAATATCATATCATACTCAAGGCATAAAATGTATCAAGCCATTATCTGAATTATTCCAATAAACAAGGTTGTATACGAAGATAACCACATATTTTCGTTCTATTACTTTTAAAAGAGATTTAACTTACTTTTATACCAGTAAAAAATTACGATTTTTTATTTTTATTTTAATTCTACATATTAAAGAAATAAATGAAATTTTTGTAATGGAATTTTCGATCTGAGTTATGCAATAGTACTTCATCACTTAACGTTCAATATAGTTTTACAGAAGAGCAGGAAGTTACAAAAGTATCAATAGTAGTTATAAAAATTATTTTTTTAGTTTTTCTTTGAAAAAAGACATAATCGGAAAAGTTATTTTACATTTAATTGCCCGAAACATAAACATAAAGCTGCATGATTCTCAAATAAGTTCTGTATTTATTATAATACTGTAAAAGTATCTCAAGGCATGTTGTATCTTTTGCTTAGAACTTTCATCAAAAGTGATATATAAAATCAGTTTTTTTTATTTAGTGTTATATTTTCTGCCTTTTGAGTTGTTCGTCTTTCAGCAATTCTCATAAAAAACAGTTATATTCGCATTGGGGATAATAATACTTGGAGATTTGGTAAATATTTAAAAAAACTCCAATGTTTTTAAAAGTGCCTCCATCATGTAGTTTTGGATATTTTTATTTGGCAATAGTAATGTCTGGCAATGAGTAATGACTGAACTATATATATGTCTCTAGATTTTGTTTTATTCGCAGACAAATAATTAATTTTCTTCTTATACACTTTAACTGAATTTTTCTTATAAAATTATGTTCGTCATTGGAGTTGTTAAAATCTAATATTTAAATTGAAATTTTCTTTATATTTGCTTTCTGCTGGACGTTTTCAAAACGTAACACAGATACTGCACAATAAATTTATTAAAAAACTCCTTTTTAATTCTTCCAAAAGTTGAAAACAGCTTTCTCAAAATTATTTTTAGTTTCTATTTCATTAAATATATAGGTATATAAATTGTAACAATAATTTTACAAATGAAATTAAGTGTTTCGTAACAAAAATGCTAATATGCCATAAGATTAAAGGAACCATATAACGCACAGCTTGCTTGAAATTAAATAAAATCATTGACGAAATTTGATTTCTTTAATGTAACAAACAGACTAACCTAAAGAAAGAAAATAAAATGCGTGTGATACAAAAATCTATGTCTTGCAAAAGACATTTCATTCATGTGTTATTTACGCTTACAAATTTATGCTTAAGTTATATTTGTATGCATGAAGAAATTTGTGAGTAGTAATTTAGAATTATATAACAATATTTACTTCCATTTAATAGATTAGTTTTAACAAATGTTTTACTTTTTGAGACTGCTGAAAATGGACAACAGCAATTTGGTAAAAGTAATCACAATTTTTATCCTAAATATTTTAACAAGCATTTTTTAATATTAAAAATGGTTTGTGGTGAAAAGAGAGAGATAAATTTATAAATCTTCATGTGCTGCTTTATAGAGTGGTCTAACGTAATATTTTTATTTCATAGCATCAAAATTCTAACAAGTATATAACTTGACCAAAATCCATTGCATAATAACGTTTGCTACAGAACATGTTTTTTTAAATAATAGCTAAAATCGTTTTGTTTAAATAAAAAAATATCTTCAATGAATATACAAAAATTAAACATATTATTAGTATGCTTAAACATATATATTTTTTAAAGGGAAAATGAAGAAAAATGACACAATGCATTTTAAAGCGTGTTCTAAATGAATTTTTTGTATAAAATAAATTAACTTTGCATTTTTGTATTAATGAAAATAATGAGAATAATGAAATTAAAAAAATGAATGTTCTTATGATTTTATATTTCCCGTATTTTATAATCGCATGAGTAAATAATCGTCTTAAGGGAAAAATAATAAATGCATACAAGTATTAATGAAAATAAAAAAATATTTTATTTTACAAAGAAAAAAATTACGTACACTCAGTTTTAAAATTTGAATTTGTTAAAACAGATACACATATGTGCATTTTATAAGTACACACCAATATTTTTAATAATAAATTGTTTCAAAACAAAAAGTTTTATTTCTGATTGAAAAAAATATATCATATTGTAACAATAATACAAAAAAATTACACTTAAAACAATCATTTATTTTACATTATGTATATATGTACATAAATGTTGATACAAATAAAAAGATTTACAGGTGGCTTCATGGTCACCAAAAGTAATAAAAATACAGACTTATGAAAAATCCTTTATCTAAAGTTGGATCATATTTATCATGTGTATCGATTTCTATTTGCCAAGAACCCATTCATACAGGTGCAGAATAGTATTTAATAGAATATTGTCCAATTTTTCTTCATTAAGATTTTGTGAAATTTCTGGGAAAGATGGATGATGTTGATTCCATATTAAATGCTCAAAAATAGACTTAACTATTCAATTGCATTTAAACCAAATTAGATGATGAACTTCATCATCGTATTCTTGAAATTACAACTGGATAAGTCCTAAAACACGAAAAGGAGCATCATTTTATCTCCTGCAGGAAATAAAATTTCCATCACACGATATGCATGGAATTATAAAATTTCTTCTTTTTCCCCAGTAATTTTTCCTGTCAGGATTATGTTTGGTCTAACAAAAGACTACGTGACATTTTATATCAGAGTAGATCTACATCCATACTTATTGTTGGAAGATAAGAATGAAAGACGATTCTTTAAGATGATGTGTAAGATCATTTGTAAGTATGACACAACTAAAAAAGAAAGGTGGCATTAACAACTATGATAATTAGGGTCCTGTTTGTCTGGTTGTCTACGGCAGTGAAACTGATTCGCAAACCTTTTTTCTGGATTTTAGAAAACTGATTCTTTTGGAGTTAATAGAATAGATATAAAATTTCCCACCTTAATGTATCACTCTTTCAATTACGTATTACATAATTTCTCCTGAATTTATTTCGGTGGTTCAGGTGCACAAGAAAACAAACATTTTAAATTAAACATTCAATAATGAATGTTGAATATTTTTGAAAAAAAATGTATTTCTGTTTGAACATAAGGATAAATATTGAGTCTCCCAAGTATTCTGACTGGTGGAGAAAATATTGAAGCAATTGTGGTTGGCCTACAGCATACAAACGATTATCTATAAATGCTATGTTAAACAAAAAAAAAAAAAAACATATGTTGTAGTATAATTTAGACAAATAAATTGAAGTAATGCACATTTTCATAAATATAAATTTGTACATTTATAAATGCTACAGTTTACTTTACATTACAAAAATATGAATTATATGTATTAATATTAAAAAAATCTTGTTTGAATTATTTCATTTACTGCATTAAACTATCGTTCAGAATTACAAAGACATGTATAAATAACAAATATCACAACAGAAATTCAAACAAAACTTATTTTTTCTAAATGATAATTATAAATTAAAGCAATAAAAATTATTTTATTTTTTTCATCGAAGATTCAAAATGTATCCAAATAAATCATATTAATTTCAATTCATAACCATGAATCATAATCATAAATAAGTCAAAAATAAATAACGTTCAAAGGATTCCTTGAAAACATTTAATGGTTTTAATGATTTATTGCAGTCCGATTTTCGGTGGACATTGTGTCATAATATTTACCATTTTTTATGCTTTTTAAAATATTTTCTTCGACCATGCACCATGTATCACAAAAAATTTTAAAGATCTAAATTTTGATAATGACTCCCTTCGTCATACTTTTTTGTGAGTGGTTCCGAAACCTTTACATTTAAATCAGAATAACCAAGAAGCTGAGTCAGAATATTTATTTTATTTTGTTTAAGCAATTTAGAGCTCAGATCAATGAACTATGTACAACAATTTAGTGATTTTTCTTAAAATAATTATTTCATATAATATAATTTTTTTTCTAAAATTTTTTCCAAGATTTTGAAGCATACGTATTTACATTTTTAGAGGAAAAATAAATTGTCATTATTTATTAAATTTTACAATTATATCTTTTATCATACAAGACTATAAGCATCAGAAATAAAACAAATTTGTTACATTTATTTAGTCATAAGTCATATTTAATATTTTGCATAACCCAGCAAAAGTGTCAGAGTTCTACTAGTATAACAATTATGCTGTAATAACTATTTCATTTAATATTCCCATAAAATACTATTTTATAATCATATGAAGAAATTTAGGGGAAATTAAATATTAAAATTAACAAGGAATACATTTTATATAGGATATCCAAAGTTATAAACGCTAGGAAATTAATGTTTAGTATATAGCTATAATACTTTTCTTTATCTGAAAAACGAAAACATTTTTACTAAATATTATGCTCATGCAATATATAAAAGATAAAAAATATTAATGTTAATCAAAAACATGCTGTTAAGTCATTCAACTTGGGGGGAATTAGAGCTCACCTGTGAATCAATTATATTATTCAATATTTTATTTTATAACTGATATTTAAGTTGTATTTATTTGATAAAATTGGTTTTAAGATATTTTTGTTTCCTTGTTGCTTAAAGATCACTCTTTTTATTCTCAGATAAATCTGATAGAGGTTAATAAATGTTAATTTCATTATATATTCATCCACACCCGAAGTAGAAATTGAACAAGCAAATATTTTTCATTTTGGTAGGATATAATAAATTGATAAACATTAAATATTTTAATATATGCTGAAATATATGTATGCTAAGATTTAATATATGCTAAGATTATGTTTCAATTGAAAAAAAATTGAAGTATGTCAAAAATAAATGATTTTTTTAAAAAAGGGTAATATATAACTTATTTTTTCTGTAAAAACCATAAATGAAAACAATTATCTAATTACTTTGGGGAAATACTAATTCGAAACTTTATTTTGCTCCGTATTTGCGTAACTCAATTAAGTGCAAAATAAAAGTTTACGTAACTCAAACTCTTTTTTCTGTTCCAAACATTCATGATGCAATCAACCAGCTCTCAGTAATTTTATTTTTAGCATCAATAAACACTTAATCGTTATCTGATTATTGTACCGCAGGATTAGTTTAGATGCAACTATTTATTTTTATTTCTGTTATTGAATAATGAAAAGCGTAGATAATGAACAAATGCAAATTACTATGCATTATGATACATTTATTAATAATGTTCTGTAATTTACTTTAAATAAATTTTATTTTTCATTAGTAAAAATATTTGATGTTAAGGCATTATTTAGGTACATTTATTCGTGTATTTAATAAATAAGAATATATAATTTCTGGTTACTATTTTATTTTTTCCCCAATCGTTTGCTTTGTATACCATTTATGGAAACGCATGTGAATTGTTTATGGATTTTGAATCTAAATACTAAATGGTATTGACATGAGGATTCATCTTTTTTACATAATTCCCAGAAGTTAAAGAAAATATTGTTTACAATTTAACTTTTATGTTAGCATAAATTTATATGATATTGAGCAAGCAATTATAAAATGTCCTTATACTTCATACTGAAATCCGGTGGCTCAACTGTAGTGTTTCGCGCTCCCAAAGTACAGGTCCGAGATTCTAGATTCTATCTTAGTCTGGACAAAGTTCAACTCATACCTTCGGTGGATCTATAAAATTTGATACCAAGCATGCTTGAGATCTAAATACTGGAGGTTTTACGTTAGGGTGATAATCTACTGGGACATTATTCTTCGCATCTCTGAGCCTCATAAAAAGAAAACTGTTATAAATGCTGTAGGCCTAGGTCTCCCGATGGGATGTCGTAACACTATGTACAGTTTTGTTTATATTCCATACTATTGAATAGTTATTTAAAATGATCAGAAAAAGATTCAAAGTGTATAAATACATTTAGTATGTATCACAAAAATATGTATACATACATATCATATTTCCCTTTCTCTTACATAGAAATCCCTTACTGTAATTTTCTGAATTCAGTTATGTATAAACTGAATTCAGAAAATATTCATATGACTTTTAATGTGAAATAGTTGGAGATAATTGTTTTTATATAAAAAATAAGTGAAAAATAAATGTAACTATCTGTGCAAAATGTATATCTACGGAATGGGCAAAATAATTATGAAAGCTCACTAGCATATTAGTTGCATAAGCTGAATGAAATATAAGAAAAAGATGCGTATGTATTTAAGAAAGATATAGAAATTTTCAACATTGTGTAGTTACTAAGTACTCTGTAGTTTGAAAAAGAAATTATGTCTTAAAACAAAATGTTTAGTTAAATGTGACTGAAAAGATATTTTTTAAATTTCTTATATAAAAATTTATGTAGTTTATGTAATAATATATAATTAATAAGCATAAAATTCACGCAATGACTAGTTATAATAAGTGACAATATTATTTTTTATCGGAAAATTCTTGGTTATATGTAAAAAATATTTTCTCAAATTTCAAATATCTATTTTGTTATCTACATAGTGCTGAATTTCAATGTGATAAATAATATATTTCCTTAATGTTTAAAGTTTTTTTGAGGGTTAAGAAGACAATAATTGTCCTATGCTTTCCTTGATAATCCAATTTTAAATCTCGAATTTATATATCATGATGAATGTTCAGACTTAATTCAGCTAAAAATTTCCTTCGTATTCTCTCTTTATAAAACTAGTAACGTAAAATGAAATTAATATTCTTTTTACTTAATACTCAAAATATTCATGCTTTTGATGTGGAAAGTAATTACAAAAAATATATCGTCTTTTATTTAAATAAATATTAAAAGTATTTAATTTAATATAAATATGAAATTAATTGAAGCTTAAAAAGAATAATTCAGTAATAGTGACAAACGGAGCTATGGCACATAACTGGATGTTGTTAAATATAAATTTCAAGCAAATAATAATTGCTTATAGTAACAAACTACTTTAACAATCACCTTAAAATTATTTTAAGTTATATTCAATTTAAAATCATTTTTACTTTCATGTAAAAAATAATATGTTGTTTACAAAATTTTCTCATCATATTTTAATTTTTTGGGGCAAATAATAATATGACACTCTTTTAATAAATCAGTAAATAAAAGTATTATAATTAAAGAAAATTCAAATTTTCACATCAACTAAAAAATAAAATATTTTGATAATGTAAATATCATCCAAGTTGTTATTGACAATATTCAATAATGGTCTGTAACTATATGAATTTGAATTTTTCTATGGAATTATTTCTTTAATTAAGATGTTGAATAAAATTATTATTAATTTTTTTTCTAAAATACCATTAGTTAGAGTCTAAAATTTCTAAAACAAAATATTCCGAAACGTATACTTTTTCTGTTTCTAAAGTATTTATTAATGAAGTAAAAATATTCGTAATATTTAACTTTGTATTTTTTTAATGTTTCTTTTAAATATGTCTTTTGGTAGGACTCGCGAAAAAATTTCCATTAAAAATGTATTTTAGTATATTTATTTTATTTAGTTTATAAAATTTTTTATACATATATAAGTTTTGTTTTCTTATGCAAACATATATTTAATCATCTAAATTCATAAAATATTTTTATTTACTTACATCTTTACATTAAAATACAGTTAAGTGAACGAAACTTATATGAATTGAAATAGTGAATCAAATTACTTGAATGGAGGTTTGAGAAAATCATAAGAATTTTAACAGTTGTATTTTTTTCACATTTCTACTATGAGATAAGGTAAACTCGCATGTATTTTACTCCTACAAAATAATATATACATACAACTCTAATATTCCTTTGTAAGTAAACCTCCTATTAAAATGTTAAAGCTAATTACATTACAACATAGCCATATAATTCACTATCCCTTTAAATTCTCATGTAATTTAATCTATATTTTATATATTTCAATAACGTTTGTCCTATGTAAAAGAAATTTATTAATGGTATGCAATTAAAATTTATTATGAATAATTCCACATTCTGTAATGGCTTGAAATTGTAATGTTAGCATAAAATTAATACTCAAATTTAAAGAAATACTGTCGACTATAAATTTACACATAGAAAGTAGTTCAAAGTTTTTTTCCTGCAAAATAATAAATGGCAATCATTGCAATAATGTCATTCTCTATTATACATATATACTTTATTTGTAGAATATATTTTACTATTAATTAGTTATGTATGTTAAGAAACTATTTCAATAAGTAACAAATGAAATGATATCAAAAATATGTATTTAGGTTTGATAACTTTAATTCAGTCATACTTTTAGTTATGAAATTATAATTTGCATAAAGTTGAATTTACTTCTTAATTAGTTTTTTTGAAATAAACTGATAATATTTGAATATACAGAACTGAAACTATATTAGTAAATGTTTTTATTTTGTTTTTACAATGCCTTTAACGTTTTGTCCGTAGCATGTTTAATATGCATTGTTAAATCATTCTGGCTACATATTTTAATAAATAGAATATACGACCCATAATATTTTTTTCTTAAGTATTTTGTTTTAATAAGTAACTTAAATCCTTATTATTTTGCACAAAATAAAAACCTATTGCAATTATTAAAGTTAAATTTAATAATTGTTTAATCTTTAGATTCCTTTATTTCTTCTCTAAAAGAATATCTTATGACCATTTGGTAAGGATATTATCGGTCATTATAACTGAATCATCAAAAATTAAAAATAAGAATTTCTTTTCAAAAATATTTTCCTTAACAGTGTAACGAAAATGTTTAAATAATGAAATTTTTATGAATAAATTAAAGTGTTTCCACAATGTCACGTAACAAAGATTTAGAGAAAGTATTAAAAAAGTTACAGACTAGCAAATTTCTCAATTTTTAACAAGGGTTTTATCACCCAAAATTGTATTTTGTTGTTTCTAGATTACTATCCACAGAGCAGCATTGGAAAATTTTAATTATTGTAGCTGTAGAAATTATTTTAGTATTATCAATAATACATTTAATTCCTTACGATAAGATGGTTGTATATGAAAATGTTAAAGATGTGAAGTTCCCCCAATATCTTAAATATAATGTATATTAATACATATAGTAAATTGTAAAATTATAATGTATCGCAATATAATACAATCAATAATGTGATAATTTGTTTCAGAATTTACATTTTTGAATCAATAAAGACTATAAAAATGGATTGTTAAATAAAGCCAAAAGTACTCTTGAATGAAGTCAGTAAGTAAGTAATAGCACCAAATATGTAAAGAAAATAAAATGATTACTTTTTTTTTACTTAAAATGGTTCTTTCAGAAAAAAAAGTAACAGTAATTTTTAATAAAGTTTTGTTAAGCATCCTTTATGTATCTTCACTAAGGAAAAATTGGTATTATAAAAAATATTGTTTTATAATAATTATTTAACCTACTAGTTGACCAATGGCTTAGGTATTTATAAAATGCACTGCACTGATCTTTTTCTGTAAAAAATACTAAATAAAATTAAATTATATCATAAATTTCGGATAAGGTTTTTGTAACATTTCTGAAAATTATTAAGAACAGAAAAACAGTGTATTATTTATATAAAAGGTTCACATTTTATTAATATGTTATAATATTTTGCAACAGCTCAGATTTACAGCTTATTTAAAAGTACGTGCATACGAAAATAATAAATGTACACATAATTCTTTAATTCTTTTCACAATTGTATTACATTTACTTTATTGATTTCTATATTTTTCCCTGAAATAAAAAAGTTATTTACCTTAAAAGTTTTAAGATTAAAAAAAAAAGAAAAAAAAAACTTAACATTACAAAAATTATAAACATTTATTTTTTTTAAAAAAATTAAATCACTTTAAAGTGGCGTTTTATCCCACCTACTTTCAGAATAAAAATTTGTGCGTAATATTGTATATATATGTTGATTATAACCGCTCTAAATATAGCAATCGAATTCGATTGAATTTGTCATGTGAAAGTATCTTTGACTATGTTAGATAAGTAATTTAGCTAATTTAGTAATAAAATTTTTGTTATTTATTTTATCGTTTTTTATTATTGTAGGTCATTATTAATTTTGCATATTATAAAATTAGTCTTCAATGTGTTAACAATAAACATTCATTGACATTCCTATTCATACAATTGGCTACTAATTGGATTCATATTTTTTGACATTATTAAAACCTTATTTAAAACACATTATTTAAACAGAAATAATTATTGTTAAAAGTTGTTTAACCTAAAAATTTAAACATTTTTAAAATTATTATTTTCACCTTTTACATAAAAAGTAAATAACAAATTATTGTTTGTTTTTCTTTCAAAGCTGGAAAATAATTAAATTCGTAGTAAAAAAAAAATATATGTGTGGGCTTATTCAAATTATGCTTCCATACGTGTATAATCATTATAAGTTAATTAAAGTTTAACATTTCACTAAAATTAACCAATACAGTAAATGAGTTTGTTTCAAACTTAATAAATCTATGCATTTTCAAATTAAGCATTTACAATCAAAATTCTAAACTTCAAAAAATATAATATGTATACTTTTTTATCGTTTCTACATTCTAGAGATTAGTTTTCCGTCGAAAATGTAAAAAAAAATAATCTTATTATGAATTTTTAAACAAGATAACAGATTTCAACATAAACATTTCTAAAGAAAATGCTAGAAAAATAATACAATTTACCAACATATCATTGTAAAGTGTATTTCACTATATCTGTAATTCAATTTCTCTAGCAAATATTAATTTCACAATTTCACTGTATTTTATGTATTTTTTAATTGTATCTTAAGCTAACATTTACTATTTATTAATAAATTTAATTTTGTACAGCAAATTATTTTTAGTGTATTAAATAGAAATAAGTAGAATTTATAGATTTAAAAAAAACAGTTACTCTGAAAATGAATATTTTATGAATTCACTATATATAAATTATGTTCACTTTAAGAAACATATTCAAATATTATATATTCAAATGCTTATATTTTAATTTTATTTTGAATAGCTTAACATATTATCCAAAATATATTATTAATTTCATTGCATATTATTTAAATATATGTCTCTAAATTTGATATTTTCAATATATTTGAGAGCTTAAGACATTTTGAATAAAGTGATGAAATATCGATTATATTAATATCATCGCAACAATTTAAAATATAGTTTCATTTTACATGATAATTTGGAGAAATAAATGTATAATTACTTATGTATGAATTTATTGCATATATTATACTTTATTTCACTGAAAATTTATTGAAATAAACAATTCTTCAATATTCCAATATTAATTAAAAAAATTACATATAAACGCAACATAATGAATTTGATATTGAATATTTTAAATAGTTATTAAAATAAATGAATGGTTTATTGTCATTTATATTTTTATTGACCTTTTTGTGGTTTATTATCCTAAGGTGTCTTGAATTTTTTTATTCATTGTTCGTACTATTATTAGACGGTGAATGAAGTAGATATTTCTTTTGAGCTTATAAATATAGTCTGGAAACGTAATATTTGACAGTTGAGATTGTTTTTAATTCCACAGATTTCCAGAATATGCTGAGGATATTTTTTCGCAGTTTTATTCTAAAGTATACATTTATTTTGCGTTACGGATTAACTCCTCTCATAAAAATTTATATAAATCACTGAATGAAAAAGTGCAGGTATATTTGAGCGCCTATAAACTAATCTTACATTACAATATTTATTGCCGTTTTATATCCACATCTTGTAATGATTTGCATACTGTATAAACTAAAGCATTCTTATAAATTTGATTTTTAAAAATTAAAAATTTATACTTGCAATTATGTAAATTTAAAATTACAAAAATTCAGCTTTAAACTTCATTTTATAACAAAAAATGAGTAATTTTAATTTCAAAAGATGCATTTTTCTTCCTAAAATTAATTAGTAAAAATATCTGATTAAACATTTTTAAATAGAAATAATATTTTCTGTTTTACAATTTTCGACTATGCTCTATGTTACTCATTTATTGTAATTTAAATTATCCGTGTTTAGTTGCAATTTTTTATACATATTATGTAACATTATGCATACAACATTGATTATTGGCTTTTAGACTCTATTACTTATTGCATTATTGACAAATTCTGTTATTGATGCGATAAATTTTTTTGCATTAATATCGTTTAAGCAATAACATAAATGTGAAATAATGTAATCACAAATTTTGAACAAAGACAAGTTTCCCCATAACTTTGAAAATAACCAAAGACGAAGCTAGACAGACCTTGCACTAGTAACAGTCGGAGCAATGATGAATTATGTTAATTGAAATGTGATAAAAGAAAAGTTTCAACTTGATAATAAATAATTTCTTTTTTGATTAAATAAATCTGTGCATTCTACCCTTCTAAAGTATTTCAAATTAAATTATGGAAGTCGTAAAAATGTCTTATATTCGAGATCTCATCAACTCACTCCAAACAGTTAACTTTACAAAAGATATGAGATACTTCAAACATTACACTAACTACTTCAGCTGTTCATTTGAATTTAAGTATCAATTTTTAACAATCAATGCCGTTTTATGGACACAATATATATATATATATATATATATATATA
>JAPDSC010153043.1:18563-32563 GCA_026290005.1 Latrodectus geometricus
TAACGAAGATTTTCTTCAGAATAGAGAAGAAAAAAAAATATAAAATATTCTTACAAAAATACATAAAATTTGAAAAGATATCAGTTCATTAAACTTTTGATATATATACAGATCTCTTGACAAGAATTTTGTACAAGACTTTGAATCTGTAAGAAAATGTAAACACCCACAACATTACAATCATCCAAAATTCCAAAGACCCAAAAAAATGAAAACTTTTGTGCGAGAAAATCTTCAAACACCTCTTCCCTATCCTACTTTTAACAAGAATATTATATAGCATAACAGAAATCCCAAATTATGTATCATTCATCAAATATAATATCATATTCGGAAAATATCCGATATTGGCGAAATATCAAAATGTCCAATTTCGTACAAAGTAAGGAACGTCGGGATCGATGATGCAATATTAATTATACGGGATCATTGATGCTTGAATGATGCAATTTTTGCGAAATATATTCAGACTTCTTCCTTTATCCATTTAATGTTATTTTCTTCTTCTATTTTTAAAACTTCCTAAAAGTGAGAGTAGTAATTATTTTCTTAAAAGAAAGAAATGACTATAAAAAATATAAAACATTTTGCAGATATATCTGTTTCCTTTCTGCTATTAGAAAGCTGAAGAAATCGACAACTAAAACACATATCTTTCTTAGAAAAATTTCTACGTTTTTCCAAAAAATCTAATTCGATTTTCAAAAGTAAAAAATAGGTGGATAATGTGATACTAAACATAATTAATGTTACCAGTTCACATAAATCCACTGAGATCCATACTAGTCTTATATAAATTGATACAAAAGGAGTCTTCCATTCAATACAACGTGTGAAACTAAACAAATTCTTTTTTAAAACTGAATGCTCAGCTAATAGTTGGTACCTGATAAGTAATCATTTTGATAAAAGGAAAGCAATTCTTCCAGCAAATAAAAAAACTTTCATCATAAGACTAAAGCGTTGGATGCTCTCCATGATAATATAGAAGATGCATTTTATAGAATCTGTAGCAGTCAATTCTTTGAAATTAGATTTGAATGACATTGGAAAAGATCTTGAGGAATACAGTCATTACCATTTGCGTGTTTTGTGCATAACGTTCAAATTTCTATTGAGGTTTCTAAATTTTTACTTCTAAACTAAGATGTTGGGATAGAGATGTCTAAGAAATAATAGATTAAAAAGGCTAACACAATTAAACTGCAAAGAATATATAAAAAAAGATGGCTCTTATAATTTCCAAAAGCAACAACCCAAGGCAGCTGCTAGAAAAATTACACAGAACAGCAATAATAAATGGGATTTCTCATATGAATTTCAGATCATCATATGCAAGACAGTTGTCGAGATAATTATCTCTAGCGGCATATCATGAACTTATAGAAAATCCTAGTTATATCGAGTAATTGCTTAGCTTTGTTTATTTTCTTTTGCTGACCTAGCTTTCATTATGATATAATTAAAGTCTCGAATAATAAGTTGGATTAAAATTTAATATTCTAGAATAAAGTAATATAAAATATTATCTAAATTAAAGTAATACTAATGTTAACAAATTATACTAAAAATTGAAAAAAATCACTGCATTTAAAAAGTAAAGTTATTTTATTTACATTATGCATCAATTGAAAAGACATTATCTCGTTTATAAATCTACTTTCCTTTCATTCTTTAGATGCTATTAACGGTGAAAATATTTTAGGTAAGACATCAGAAAAAGTGTTTCAAAATGAACGTTTACTTTTTGATTTCTCGATTTAAGTGAATTGATGGACTACATTGGTTTTAGTTCAAAATGTGTTCATTAATAAATATTATATTTTCCTTTTTAGATTTTTTTCTTATATTTCATTGAAAATATGCATGATAAATTTCATTAACTAAAACAAATTTTTAAATAATTCTTCAAATACTATATAGCAGAAATATATAAACTGTAAAAGTCTTAAACATTTGTCAAATTATTAATTCAATGAATATTTTGTATTTGATAAAAAATTTTATTTTCTGATATTTAACTTTGATCACAAAGTGATGAATTTGTAAACACGATGCTGATAGCGAAATCATTGTCAAATTCCCTCTTAACCCATTAATTAAAACCACAACAGTGAACATATTTCTATGAGAATTTTTAAATACTCACTTAAACTCCAAATGGGTTAAAGATCACGTTGTTGGAATCAATGTAAACAATGCATAATTGGCAAAAACAACAAATTTCATCTAAAATACCTATTTCTTTCACTCAGTCCCAGGGTGGATGGCTAAAAATTAGTCTAAATGTTGGGTTATAAAACGTGGCAAGAAAATTGAATGAATGGTAATACCAGAAGATTGATTTATGACTTACCCTCAAACCACTACTACATTTTTTCGTTTAGAATAGAAATGGAGTTCGCTTTCCAGCAGAAATGACTTTTTTCAGCCAACTTTCCCCCATTCCATCTTCAGCTGATTACGCTTAGGAAAACGAAGATGATCAACTATATTATTTGACAACAAATACTATTAATGACTTAGTGCTCAGCCACATAATATTTTATTTCTCATTTTAAATTGTAAACGTTTATAATTTAAAATAAATAATAAAATATTTTTTTTATCTTGTTTATTTTTTTTTTCTATTCTATCTGAGCAGCATCTGTTTTACAAATTTTATTATTGTTGAAAAAAAAATTCAGTTCTTTATTAGTTTTTGAAAGGAATGATAGCTTAATCTTAGTATACTCAATACTTTGGATTTGATGTGATAAGCAATGTTTTGATGTTTTTAGAAAGCAATGGAGTTTGTTGATTTGATGACATTCTCTTGGTCATCGTAATTTAGTTATTTTGCTTTCGTCATATTTCATTTTAGCATTTTGCAATTATGAATCTCTTCAAGCCATAATATTGTTATGCATTTACCATTATGAGGTCAGGTATATTTTTGTTTTTAGGTAAGTTTAATGACAATCATAAGAATGTAATTTCATTTACGACAACATTTTTTCTGACAAATACTAGTCTCATTTATTTTTTGGCAATATTTATATTTGCACATCATCTCAAAAGTATTACGTATACAAGGTTTTTATTCAATGATTTTTAAGCTAGTGTTTTAAATTAAATTATGTTTCTAAATGTCAACATAATTTTACATTCATTCATCAGCTGAGCGTGGAATTTATTTGATTTATTAAAATAAAATTGTCATAAATATATTATTTGGTGTTTCATTTTTATTTCTATTAGTTACATTAGTTGTATACGCGGCATGAATGCTTTCTAAGAGTTATAATATTTAAAAGTTATCATTGTTAAAGTTAAAAACGAGGACTTAATTATTTTGGGTAAGGCAATTAATAAAACATACGAAAGTTCGACTTTTTAAGTTACTTCATAATATTATAGACAGAAAACTGTATAAAGAAGAACCATGGTTCGTACATATGATTTGTTGTCTAATGTTGAGGTAAAGCGATGAAAGCAGTTACAAGAAAAAGTACATCAAGATGATGAAGGAAGTTAGAGAAACGAAAAAAATAGAAAAACAAAGACATCATGAATTGGAATTAGGAAGAATAAATGCTGGAATCATTTCTGGTGGACAAGAGAAAATCACAGAATTAGATAGTGTAAAAAAAATATCGAAGAAAATTACAATTACACTAATTTTCCGGATATTTAAAATTGGTTACCAGTTTGGATCTAAATCGAACATGCTCATAATTATTTCATATAGCGTGATGCTATCATGCGCCTATAATTTTATTTTTTAACTTAATATCATTTAATATTGTCAGTACTATATTGAACATTTGATATTTAATAAGCTTTCAACCAATTCAGTAAATAAATAGCTTGCATTAAAAAACAAATGGATATTATACAAAAAATAAACTATATATATGTGAACAAAAATATTTTATCATAATTAGACATTTAATTTGATATCAGATTCACAGGTGCTCATTCCTAAAAACTAACTAAGGGAGTTAGTAAAATAATCCTCGATAACTGAAGAAATTACATTCTGATCTGTGCAATTAAAATAAAATTTAAAACAAAATATTTTTCAAAAATTTGGAAACAAAATTTTGAGTGCAAAATGAAAGAGTTTTTTAAAAAAATTAAGATTTTATATATTTTATTAATTAATTTTAAAAATTAAAGTAAAAAAATTGAACATCATTTTTATATTACATTTATAAAACATGAGTAAAAATGTAATAATAAATAGAACAATTTTATATTACAAAATAACTTTTTAATTATTTGGTGCAATACATCATCACAAATTATCATTTTATTATTTTAATTAATATATTATTTTATTAATAATTATTATTTTTTCTATTTTCCATAGGATCATCATATTCTTAATGATGGCTACGTTTACAAGTGAATAAATGTAACTGCTATCATTTGAAAAGAGGAAAGTGTGAAATATAGATATATAAATTTGATTTCGCGATAGAATTATTCCTTCATAAAAATAGTTTAGATTGGTTTGTTATTATGTTTTCTGAATATATGAAATCATCATTTTAAACTGTAGTTTTAAGTTTTTCATTTTACTGCAACTATACAATGGAATTGTTACTGAATTCTGATGCCTTTAAGGAAGAGCTATTCAATAAATTACGTAACAAATAGTTTCTATAACAATTAATTAAAAATCATTAATGGCATATTTTTAATTTATAATCTGTATTTTTGGAAACATAAATACATAAATTTTGTTTGTTATTGTATAATGTATCATAAATATTACACATTACAGATTATTTTATATTAGAGATAGTGTTCAGAAATGTATAGTTTAAATATCATTAATTGTTTATTCTTTTTTTATTATTATTGCCTAATATTAATGATTATATTTCATTTGTTCTATATTTGTTGAAAATGTGAAATTCACCTTGTAAGAAAAATAACGTAAATGAATATATTCAGAAATAGCATATTATAATTTATGTTTTAAAATTTATGAAAATAAACTTAGGAAAATGATGGTCTAATTTTCCTAAATTTGTTTTCACAAAAATTGAAACATAATTTAATATTATTTAAAAAACAGAAAATACCTTCTAATAAGCTTTTTTTACAGTATTAACACCGTGATGATTATTTTAAAAACGTAAGGCAAATGTACGTAATATTAAACACTGGATTTATCTAATGTTAAGCTGATCAATGCATTATTTTCAGTTTATTTAAGTGCATTGCAAATACACATTAGATTTGATTAAATGATCAAAGAAAGCTGTTATGATCATCGACAGGGAGATTGCAGAGTTTATGACACGTTTAAATGCCAAGTCTTTCAAACAATATTAATTTACTTAACTTCAAAATTTTGGCTGATTATATTGTTTTACTGACATTTGGTAAAAATTGGGAAATGCTAAATTTTTAGAGAATAGTTTGTCTCGTGCATATCTTTAAACAGAATGATTTTACTCCTGCTTCTTACAATATTTTATTGTTTTTCAACAATAGCACTGTTGCTTAAATCACACCTGTCATTTTTAATAAATTTATTTTAAAACATTTTTTAAAAAAGTTTGGATTCGTATTCTTTGTGAAGATTATCATGTGTTGTTCATTAGTTGGAGAAGTTAATGCATTCGTTATTTAATTTCTAAAAACATGTCAAAATATTTTAATTGCAAATAAAATTTTGTTTAGATAATCACATTATATATAATTTAACAAAATGTGGAAAATTAAAATTGTTGGGAGTGTAAAAATATGTTTCATAACCATTTCCAATAAATGTACCATAATTGGGTGATTGTATGCCTCTTTCAAAAAAGAGCCAAGCTTACTTTTTTTGTCACATAAGATTAAAGTAAATAGACTTTTGAATATAGGCTTTGCTACTAAGAGTAGAAAGTAGTGAATAAGAAATTTACAAGATTTTAGCTGTGTGAAACAAATGTCTAAGAAAATTGTTTCTCTCAAAATCAAGGTTCTCGACAGTATTCGAGTTAACACATTTGATCATGTGAAACAATGAATGAAAAGGAGAATTGATCTAACAATTAATATTGACTGCGTGTTAAATGTGTTGAATTCTAATGTCCTGTACAATTTATCTTTAAAGTTAGCTTTACGAATTTTAATAAAAATTCCAATTTTAAATATAAATTTGATATGTATAGGCACTATACAACAATCAATTGTGTCAAAAATCGTATTTTAATGAAATGCATTCAATAGTGTTATTACTCGGTATCTTTTACACTCTAGATTATCTATCTTTTAATAAGAAAAATGAATTTTATTGAACTTCCCATTCTGTAAGCATATCTACGAAAGAACAAATCACAAAGATTATAGCTTGCAGCAATTTAGATAGCTAATTTTCCTTTATATCAAGATATTTATTCCTGACAAAAATGTATCCTATAAAATCATTATTGTTAAATATATTCATCTCTTTCCCTACCTCAATAATTGAAGGGGGATGCATTGTTAAGTTGATGTAAATTTCATGACATCTTATTGGGATAAATTTGTTAGATTCGAAAGGTTTTTGTACCACTAATAAATATAAAAACTAAAGAATATCCAAGGAATTAGTCTAAAATATTTCAAGTTATTTAGAAGCTATTTAGAAGATATTCACTTAACAAATAATATAAAATGCCAGGTAATGTAATGTGCTTCCTAAATATATTTTATATACCTTTAATTACTGGTAAGAGGAATTCCTGTGAAAATGACTAAATATAAAGTGTATTTTTCGTGATTAGTATGATAAATGTTAAATTTTGTTGAAGAAATTTGAAAAATTATATATATATATATATATATAATTATTTGAATAGCAAGAATATATAGTTTCATTTTTATTCTTTAATAATATTTTTTAATAATAAAAACTTATTCTTTAATTATTCAATAAATAACACTGTGACATATTTCAAAATTTAAAATATTTACAAATTTTTAATTTAGATTATAGTTTAGAATTTGTTTATGTTCCTTCCTTGAAGGAAAGATATATTCTCATATACATATTTAAAATATTTTTGTGACATATTTGTTTTTGAAATTTCAAGCAAAATGCTTACGCTATATTTAATATTTATCACGAAAAAAACATCTCTGTCATGATGTTCAGATAGAAATTACTTATCCTTCAGATTTGAGTTAATGATTAAAATTTCTGGAGAAAGATTTCATTTCATAAAAAAGTATGACAAAACTAAAAACAAAAATAAAATAAAGAAGAAAACAAAAAAAATATATTCGTGTCATAAGTATATCATAATAAAATATTTAACAAACAAAGTATACATGTAATCTTCTGATTTTAGAGAATTTCTTTTAAGATCAAAACTTTTATTTTTGACAAGGATAATCCTGTCGAAAAATTTGAATTTAAGAATCGCAATATATGAACAAAATTTTGATTAGATTTTTATGTAAGGTAACTTGATAAGTTAGAGGGGAAACTAATTTTTTCTTAATATAATATTTATTTAATTAGTTTTCTTTTGTAAATTATTATTATATATTTTAATATAAAGTTATTTCGTTGTATTTCGAATAATTGTTAGTCATTTTTTATAAAATTAAAATTTTATAGTCAAAACATTGTACTACTTCCTTCTACCATTTTGAATCATTTTAAAAATAACTGCTTTACTTTTCTTCATATATTTACAAATAAATAAGTAAATATATTTACAGTTTAAAAACGTATTTCCACTGTTGTATGTTTACCAAGAATTAAAATCAAGATAAATTGAATTATCTTTGAATAACATAATTTATTTGACAAATTATGAGAATATGGTAATAAAAGTTATTAACACATTATTTTATGCTTACTAAATATAGATTTTAATGGAAATTATTATTTGAAGCATTATCCTGTTTATAATGATTGTTATTTAAAAATTTTATAATTACTTAATAATTTATAAATATGAGTGAGTAAGCTTTTAAACATAATCTTTTCAAGCAGATAATTAAAATTCACTAAGAAAATCAAAAAAATTCTCAGCCCTAAATTTTACGAATAAAACGGATAAAAATTGAAGATTAGTGCTCTGTCAAACTGACAAGCATACCGATTAAATATCAACTAATGCCATGAGAATATGGAATCAATTAGTTGCTGAATGCCATGAGTTATTTAAAATGTTTTACTAAGGTTAACACCCGAGAGAATACCTACAATGTGAGGTTAGGTTTTCAAAATCGTATTACTAAATGACGAAAATTTAATCAGCATATTTAACAGTCGGGGTTCATTTGCAAGTTAGGGTAAGACACAGCTCGAGTCACGAAACCTTATTCACCAGCACCAAAAGAGCAAGATATCCTCACACCCACTGATTTTGGAAAATTTAACTACAAGTTTTCTTGCGATTGCATGATTAGATTATTATTGAAACATTTTCTATATTATGTTGTGCAGAACTTAGATACCTAATTAGAAGTAATGTATTAGTAACTAAAAAAGATTCCATTTTTTTAAATGTCAAAAAATTGACCTCGACGATATGGCCAAATTCTACTCCATTGATCTCTGACAAAATTCTGTAAATGGGATGAAAAGAATTAAAATACAAAGAACTACATTTTTTAGACCCAGCTTCTACCTTTTTCTCAAAACGGACTTACATTCACATCAACCCTGGTATGATCCACAGATAAACATTATTAATCCATTTGCTCACTTTGGAAAATCGGACACAGCATCAATGGTTTTTCAACAGCTTTTCTTTTCACATCGCTGTCAGTATTCTTCATACACGCCTGTATTCACGGATGGATCTAAAACTGCAGGACATGTTGGCTGTGGCATATTATATGCTAATGCCAGTTATGGTTACAGCCTTCATACGTCCTGCTCCATCTTTACAGCTGAAGCTACCGCTATTTTTCAAGCTCTTCAGCTAGTAAATACAGAGCAATTTAATAAAATCTGCATGTATACTGACAGTTTGAGTGTTTTAGAAGCCTTGGAAAACTATAATATTTGGCATCCTGTTGTGTCAAAGATTTTCGGAGCATTGGATTCCCTTGCTGGCAAGGGTTATGACATTATTTTCTGTTGGGTCCCAGGTTATGTAGGTCTAGAGGGAAATGAAAAGGCAGATGCAGCTGCTAAAGCTGCATCGTCCGTACTTCATTCATGTGTCCCTCTTTTCAATGTGAGAATGGTTGTTAAAAAATTTATAAATTCTCTATGGCAGCAGTCATGGAGTATGCAGGTCTCCAACAAACTACGTGCCATTTTTCCATACGTCATCCCATCATTTGTTTTACCGCTACGAAGTGCCGATGTTCGTTTAACTCGCCTTCGTATCGGACACACGTTTCACACGCAGACATTAGTTTTTAAGCGAACTAAATCCATGTTGAGAAACGTGTGATGTACCATATACAGTTACTCATATTTTAATTTCATGCCCATATTTTAACATTTACCGTTTTAAATATTTTGGAACAGACCTTTTAACCATGTATGATTTAGTGAGGGAGTCACCCCACCGAAACCTTTTTTCCTTTTTAAGGGAAATCAGTTTCCTTAATTTTATTTAAACTTTAAGAATTTATTTTACTTTCAAATGTACTTATACAATTTCTGGATTTTAAAATAAATATATACATTGATTTTTGTATTTTAAATTTTTAAAGTTGAGTTTGGGTTTTGTCTATAATTTATTAATTTTCTTTAAAACTTCATTTTTGGCGCCGCTTGTCCTCTTTGGACCTTGCGCCACAAAACCCAACCAAACCAAACTCTCCCTTTTTCTCATTCAAAAAACTTTTTTTCTAATATTCTAAAATACCTGTCTTTCATTAATAAAATTATAGTAACTCTTTTAAATTTAAATAGCTCTCTTCAGTTCATATATTTTAGTAAAATTGTACTTTCATTTGTTTCATATGAGTAACTCTCTACTTATAGAAATGTATTTATTTTAATATGCACTATAATTATTGCTCTTAATCTCATTATTTAACATATAATAATTATTTACATATAGTTTTATTTAAATTTGCTTTTTTGCTTTGTGAATAAAATAATAAATTTTCATAAATTATAAGCTTCTAACTTTAAACTTCGAATCCCAATACTCCAGTATAAAGTTGATTATCTGTAACAATACGAATCTATTAATTATACTTAAGAGTATGAAGCTATTAATACTTAAGAACTTGATTTATTCAAAACTATATCTATTTTATGTACAAAAACTCTTAAACTTTATTTATAAACGTTATAATTTCCTTTGCGCATTCACAAGACTTATGCATATGTAAGTAAAATTAAATTGCGTTATTATACCTTTAGGATTATTTAAATTATTAAAATAATATTTATATTAATAATTTGCTAGTTTGAGAAATGTAAGCGTTAAATATTTTGTATTACATTTTCAACTAATAACTGAAACTGCACAAATAATTATTTTTGCATGTAAGAAATAAATATAAGGGGAAAAATACATTAATGTTTGCTCGGGATTAATTAAAATAAATATCACGCTTATTACCATGGATTATTTAATTTAATAATGTGTAATGTTTGCACTTTTATGTAATAAAATTTGATCATTCAGATATCTCATCGTTAAATTCTAGGAAAAATTGTCATAAGTTATATTATTATTTGATTTTCACTGGCTTTATTATCAAAATAATGACAAGCAAGTAACATTCGCACATAGCTTGTGGCTTCCATATATTTCGATAGGAAACTTAAAGGTTACTTTATCCAAACAAATTTTTCATAAAATATATAAAAAAATACGTATTATCAATTCTAGTTATCAAGAAATATAATTTGTTAATTCTATATTTTTATTCAATTTATAAGAAATGTTTTCATTACTTAAGACCCAACAAAAAATTCGAACAAAAATCTATGAAAAAGTGAAGTAATCAAACCAATGTATTTAATGATCTGAATTGAATTATTTCCATAAGAATAAAGAATTCAACCTTTATCTGGAAGATTTTATTAAATTTAGATTAGAGATTATTCTGCTGAGATAATATATGAGAAAAATATCCTCAAATCTTTTACTTTATTCTATGAAACTCTGATAGAGAAAATTATGTACAAAATTCAATAATGGAATATGTATTAAGTATTTTTCATAGAAACACTGTAATAGTTCAATAAACAGGATAAATGGAGCTCAATAACTTATTACTTTCTCAGTACATGGAAAAATCGGGTACTTACGCATTAACGCCACCCCAGCATATTAAGTTAATTGAATTTCTAAGAAATTTCCTTATAATCAGAAAATTAGTTTTTATAATTATTAGTAAACTTTTCATAATAAATAAAAAGAATTTCGAATTATAGATTAAGTGCTACTTCTACTTAAGTTTTGGAGCAAAATTAGCTGTGGTGACGTTAATACGTAAGTACCAAAAATTGTAAGAAAAAATAAAACCTTGTTTGAGAAAAAGTAAATCACAAAGCTAATATATGCTAGACTTTATTATACTTCCAAGCCAGGCAATCAATTTGGAACCAGAGATTGAGAAAAGTTTGAAGGTGAATCTTCTAGAACCTAATTTTTATTCTTAGTCACTATTAAGTCAAATTTGAACTCTTGGCGAAACTACTAGCTTTTGTGGTGAATAATCAATGCACCGATTTAGCAATATTGTTTCCAAATATAACATTTATATCCAAATATATGGCATTATTAAATCTATATATCCAAACAAAACAGAAGGAATAGTTGTGGTTGACAAATCTAAAATTAGTAAAATTTAAGATATAACAAGATGACATACTCAAATCACACATGATCAGAAAACCATGTGTATGCTAATTCCATTCCGAGATTTAATTAATTTAACAAATCATAATAAAGCCTGACAGCAAAATTCATTAGCAAGTTGACGTTGGAATTTCTATAAAATTCTGATTATTGCGATTTACTTTCCATTTATGACTATCTTTTAACATAAAAGAAGTTCTTTACTTATACACATAAAATAAATCCAAGTTTCAAATGCAATCATTTTTCTTATGAACAATTTATTTTATACAATTACATTTTATATTCTGGAACTGAGATAAATAAATTAAGATCCAGATGTGAGTTGTAACTAATATTTCGTAACTGTTGTCTTCTAGTTTATTTTTTTATAAAAAAATTAAAAACAGCAATACATAGCAGCAAAAATCAAAATACTCTTTACACTGGTATACGATCTCATTAGTATTCTAAAACTGTTGTTATATTTCTTAAATTTTAATAATAAAAAATACGGATTATGGTTATTGTTTTAAAAAAATACTTGTATAAAATAGCAATTTCTATTATTTCATCAATTATTTTATATACCTTTTATATATTTGAAAAATACAGTTTCCTTTTTATAACATTAGATTTATAGAAATGTAGAATTGTGAATACTTTTTACGAAAATTTACATAGACATTAGGAGAGAAAATGTCTTAATTATATACAAACTCAACATTTAAAAAATTGACTTCATAATTTCAAGAAACTGGTTTAATTTTGAATTTAAAAAAAAAAAAAAAAATGTCATTTATTTCTAAATGAATATTCGGTAAATAAATTGCATAATGCATTAATGCATGATGGTTTGCAAAGTATTTTATTGAAATAATAATAGGCCCTTATATAATAATAATAGCTCTTTAAATAATAATGCGCTTTTCAGAAGAATCTAAATTAAGTAAATAAAATTTCAGAACACAGTTAAAATACTTGAAAACTTTTGTTTTGATTTGCTTTTCAATTGAATTATCTTGATTGAAGGAAGGATAATTAAGACACGGATACTTAAAATAATGCATATCCATGAATTAAGTGTTTAAAATAGTTCAATTTGAACAATTTCATTTAATGTTTCTTGATATATTTCACACTGTTCAGTGATAAATTATTTTTCATTTAATGGATATTTTAGTAGACGATTTTATTGGATTACATGCATTATTCTGACTCATTATATGTATAAAGAGAATTGTAATGAAATTCGTAAATCATGAAAACTAAACTTGGGTGTTTCTTCTTATGCACTTAAATTAAAACTCAAGAAAACATAATATTTCGAACTTAATTGTTGTCATGGAATCAATAGTTTATGAGGATTTCTTTGCAAAGAGTTAAATAATTTCAACATTCTATAAACACATCATTATTAATTAAATAATGGTTCATTACGGATAAATACATTTCTAAAATAAGTAAAGAAAGCTGAACGACTGAAGTGACCTACCAGTAGTGATGCAAGAGTATACTATAAAGTGGGTGAGACTATGTAATCTCTTCCTCAGGACCCTGGCCACAATATTTCATAAATATATTTTGATTAAATTTATATATTGATAAGATAATTAATTAATAATTTTCATTACAAATATTTAAATTTTAATGATATAATAAAATTGTATTATTATTTAACTTTGTCTTTCTGATTTGTTCAATACAAGTTTCCACTATTCCCGAAGAACCTGGGTTAGTATGGTGTTTCTTATATATACCGAGTTCCACCACAACAACATTTTCCCAAATAAATATAAAAAAAAACTTATTAATAATTATTCAATTTTCACAAAAATAAAACATCGATTATGATTATTCAAGCGAAATAATTTCTTATACACAATTATTTTTAAAATATTTGCCGTGAAAATTATATATTTAATGTTTTGAATAAAAGCAATTATTTCCCAGTATCAATTTTCTTATTTCAAGCTTCGATAAAGACGGGTAAAAAATTACTGTATAAGTTCTCGCTGTCATTAAAACGACAACAAAAGTGTCACACAACTTGTGCGAATATTGATTCGCAAGTGATTCAATCTGGCTATGAGTCTGACAATCCAATATGTAATGGCAAAGCAAGCCCGTTAACAATCACAATTAGCAAAAAATGTAACTGTCTGTTCCTGAATGTTCTGAAAAACAATCTAAAAATCATTACCTATTTATAAAAATTTATTCTGAATCACAAAAAATTATATATATATATATATATAT
>JAPDSC010153049.1:0-10020 GCA_026290005.1 Latrodectus geometricus
TGGAGGACCTCTTTTAGTTCTTCAAGTACATTTTTGGCATCTTGTAATTCTCTAGATTTATTATTTTTGAGTGCATCTGATTATGAATGTGTTATTGCCTTTTTATTCATGATAATTCTGTCAGAGTATTTAATCTCATTTTTCTTTATATTATCATCTGAGAAAGGATTTTTTGGACAGCCAGAATAGTTTGCCGTATGATCACCATTACAGTTGGTACATTTAGGAGTTTCCTCCTTGGTTTTTGTGCATTCAGATGTAAGATGATCAACAGCGCACTTGACATATTTGGGATCATGCCTGCATGAGCTCTGTGCATGAAAAAATCACTGGCAGAGATGGCATTGAGGTGGTCCTCTGCGTTCTTTATAATGTTCGACAGAAATTTTAAGATTAATGAGATATCTAAGATGATAAATTTCCTGTGCTTGTTTGGTTACGGGGAGAGTAATTAGAAAGAGCGGTATTTTGCTTCTTTCACCATTTCTAAAAATTTTTAATTGGGCTACTCTGGTAGTGACAAATCCTAGTTTTGCAAGTTCCTATTGGATTTTGACCAAATCAGAATCGAATGGTAAACTTCTGATTACCACCTTAATCTCTTTTTCATCAGGGAGGATGTAAGAGTGAAATTTGTATTTCTTTTCTTCAAATAATTTGGTAGTTTTTCTGTGCGCTTCAGGTGAAGCAACTTTGATGGTGAAGGTATCTTATCATATTTTTAGCTTTAAGTGCTAATTTTTTCCTTTTCGATTTGAAATTTTTTGACCAATAGGAACATCGCTAGTGTCAGTTGTGGGTGGAGCTATATTTTGGGTGTTGTCTTCTGAGGAGTCACAAAGAGTTTCTATTTCAGAAATTTCCGTGGCTTTGCTCAAGTTAGTTTGGTGATTTTCAAAGTTTGTAAAAGCATACCAGCTAAGATTTGTATAACTTCACGATATAATCTATTGGATTTAGCAAAGTCAGGATTGGGAGAGGTCTTGATGACTGCTATTTCCTGAAATATTCATTTTTTAGTTAAAGAAGATATTTTATTTACCATAAAAATAAAAAAGAAAACGGTATTATTTTATATTAATTACAATGCACAAGACTTAAAGGCGAAAATAACATTAAATGATAATAATTACTAATTGTTACAGTTTTTATGATTTTGATTTTCCCACTGATATTTAATTTAAACGTTATCTTAATAATTTATTATAACATTGAAGAAATGAAATTTTTTAAAAAATTTATCAGAAAATATGGTTATTTTTTTCAAAATAAAAAAAAAATGGATAAAATTTTAGAATTCTCAATGAGCATTTTTATACTGCACTGAAACATAACCAGAATGCATTTTTATTGCTTTATGTGAAATCTTACTTTTTCTTCGTAAATCACCAGATAAGAAAAATATTGTTCATTCTTAGAAATGAATGAATTATTTATAGGTATGCGTGTAACATTTGAAATACATTTTACGCTTTTATTCATCGCCAGAAATGAAAATGTTTTATGTAGAATAATAACCATTACAAATTCTTTAGTATACGACAGTATTTTCATTTGACGAGAAATTTAAATGCGAAGAAATTCTACTTTTATTTAGCTATCAAAGCTCATTTTTCTAGAAAATGTTTTACTTCTAATAATACCAATATTTCGCGTGTGTTTAAGTCTAAATTATACACTCAATTTAAAGCTTGCATTTAATTGCTTTTTTTAGTTTTGTATAAATTTAAATCTGTTTAAAATCTCATAAAATTCTCGACAAAAACATAAATTAGATGCAAGTAAATAAAGCATCTTACAATATTGCGAAGTAATTGTTTTTTCAATTACACATAATGTATGTAAGAATATAACATAGAACTATTCAAAAAATTAATTTCTTCTTGCAATATTAATATATAAAGAAAAATTTAAAACTTTCAATAGATTGCAGATAAAATTTCATTTTATGTAATTTAAATATGTTAATATCATTAAATTGAAAGATTTATGAAATCACATCTTTCACTACTTATTACAATTTGTTTCATAATAATGAATAATTTGTTTTGTTATCTATAATTGTAATTATATAAATATCATTGACCTGTAGAACAGGAGGTAGAAAAATAGTTAATTTTTGATTTTATTTCTAACATTGTGGATATAAATTTCTTTTCTGAACTTCATAGAAATGACATTGTTTAAGTAACTAAGGTTAGTGTGTGATAAAATTTTATTTAATAATTTACATTTTTCATGATCATAAAACTTCATTTTTATGTAATTTTTCTACAGCAAATAAAGATTAAAATTATATACAACACATCATATTGTAATTGCATTGTGCAAACTTAAGCAGACTTTAATCTTAATTCTGTTAATGGAATGTTATTCTTAATTGTGACAGAAAATTTTAGAGCAAAGTAAATCAGAATAATTAGCAAAGGAAAACCTCCTGCATCAATTTGAAAATGACAAGTAATAACCTGTCATTATCAGTCTTAGAACATGTTTCTATTTTAATAGATTGTTATTAAAATGAAAAATACTGAAAGGGAGAAAATTTACTTCATTGCAAAAAAGTGTGGTACGAAATGCTGTAGGAAATAACCAGTTAAATGAGAAATGTATATCTTACGATCAGCATAATCAGTAATAGAAGTCTAGCTGCTTTTTTTGTAAAATAGCTAATTAAGGGAAAAATTAGCTTAATTAGTCATTTTATGCAAATACATTCTTACAAAAGTTTGTAAGGAAATAAGTGATTTTTTTTACGAACAAGCAAATGTTTCATTTCGCATTTTGCGTAAAGATGATTGGAAAAATTGAATAAATATTTAGTGCACCAATGAATATTTTTTATGGATATTTTTTCAATTCAAAACAAGATTTTCATACTACATTTTGAATTAATTAATACAAATTTATTCTTTAAGATTTAAACTAAATATTTTCTAATTTATAACGTAATAACTCTTAATCTTGAACTTTAACATTTGAATTATTTTTGCACTTTTATTACTTCCATTAAATTTCGAACTTTATTAGAGTATCTACGTGTTGAATTTATACTAATACCTAATATTTCCTTAATTCTTTCTTTATTTAATTAATCTGTCTTTTACAATTAATCTATTCAACTCAATAAATCTTTTTATTTTTGCAAAAACACGTTTGATGTAAAATGTTTCTTCTGTTGTCTTGCTGGCACTTACTTTTAAATCTAATTTTTCTTTGCTACTTAATTCAATAAATTAAATTTTTTTCTCCTTTTCAAGTTATACATTTTTGGCTTATTCTTCTTTGTTTTATTTTTTACTATTTTTAGGGTATTTCATTTCCAAACATGAAATACTACTTTTACACTTCTGATATTCGTTAAGCCTAAGACCACTTTTGTTGCCTTTTTATCAATAAAATTGCTAAATTATTTATTTTTTTATTTACTTACTTAATTTCTATCCAAGTTTTCTCAAGATTCTTTGCTAAAGTTTTACTTTTTGGAGTGCTTATCTTCTGTACAGCTTCTGCAATTCTGTTTTTTCCTTAGATGTTTTTATTTATTCTTACCCTACGAAAGTCTCTTAATTAATAATCCTTGGGAAGCTAGATCTTTTCCTTTTATTACTTTTATTGAAAATTTTGACTAAGCATACTAATAGTTATGCAGTTAACTAACTTTTTTATTTTCTTACCTTCTATTTATTGTTTTTTTATGATTCCCATTCCAATTTATAAGAGAAATTAAAATAATTTTTTTAATTTAAACTCTTAGATGTATTTTAAAAATTACTTTATTATTATAATATATAATTTTCCATTATTTTTTTTCAAAAATGTATGTAATTTTTGCTTATTGCGCAGTTAGGTATTATAGCATAAAAATTTGTTAAGTAGATAAGCTTTCTAATAAGCATTTAATACGCATAATTTAATATTTTATTAAGCATCCTGATTACCAAAACATCAGTTAAATTTCAATGAAATGGTTTTAAATCAAAGAAGTGGAATTTTCAAGATCAAATATAGTTAAATTCTAATTAATTTATAAAAACTATCAGCATTATCAAATATAAAATTTGTTTTTTAAAATGAAATGCCACGAATTCAATTTTAGAACATATTGAAAGTTTTTGTAAGTAAACACTTTGGAAAAGAATATGGAAACAAGTTAATATTTGCATCAATTTTTTCCAATATAAATATATCAATTACAATCTTATAAAGTATATATTTGATAAGAGTATACTATAATTAGTGTGACTTTGCAGAAGAAAATCTTCATAGAATATAATACATAATTAAAACTAAAATCTATATACGTAATTTAATTAAAAATTCGAATAATATATTTAATAAAAATTTGATAACTTTTCATTTAATAGAAACCATTTATAACGATGGCAGAAAACAAGATAAGAAAAATTGTAAATATCTTAATTGTAAAAACTGTATGTTGTAAATTGTAAAAACCAAAAATACATTGAATAGAATCGATCATAAGTATAATATAAATGTATTCTGATTATAAACTTCAATAGTGTATCTGTAAAATATAAATTTAAATTAAAATAATGTATCAGGTTCCAAAGAATTAAGAAAATGAAATAGAATTCATCATTATTAACTATTTGAAGGAAATGCAAATTAATACCGTAGAGGTTACATTACTGACATAACTTTTTCATTAAGAATTTGACTTTCTAATTATTATTTTATGTCTTGACATTATATAACTTCTTGTATATGAATATACATACATACACTGATGTTCAAAAATTAAGCAACAGGTGGTTTTTCTGCCATAACTGAGTGAGAAATCACCTGAGGGACATGAAATTCAGACATACGACACATCATTTTGTACTTAAAGGAAGACGAAAGCATAGATGCACAAAAATGAATACAACGCATACAGTATGCACTGAAACAAAAATAGGCTTTATTGAGCTCACAGTATCCCTGCACAAGATCATCTGTCCAAAAGGAACAATAACAAAAAGATTTTTCTTTATTAAAACCTTTGCAGTAAACCAACCATTGCAGAAAGGGGATATGCCCTCCCTTTACTGCAATGGTTGGTTTGCATCGCCTCCCCAAGCTCAGCACCACATTGTCCAGCAGTTCTTGCGGTAAGAGTGCCCATTCCTTTATCAGCATCTGTTTCAGTTGCTGCGTGTTTCCCGGGGGATGCAATCGTGCCGCAATGCGTCTCCCCAAAGCATCCCACACATGTTTTATGGGATTTAAATCAGGGAAGTATGCTGGCCAATTCATTCGGGTATGTTTTCGCTTTACAGTAGCTGCTGAACATCATGAGGTGATGTGGCCGTACATTGCCATCCATAAAAATGAAATCTTCTCCAATGGCTCCTCGGAACAGACGCACATGGAGAAGGATAACATTCTGACAATAGCGATCATCGATTATAGAACCTCTGTCGAAAACATGGAGCTCAGTCCTCCCATTCAGCATAATGCCTCCCAGACGAGAACTCCAGGACCATCATAACAGTCTCTTTCAGTTATGGTACTGGGATGAAACTGTGTCCCAACCTCTCTCCAAATCAACTGGCGTTGAGAATCACTTGTGGCACTGAAACGACTCTCATCTGTGAAGAGGACGTGACTCCATTGATCAGATGTCCTGTTTTTGTGCTCTTTGCACCACTCTAAAAGGTGCCGCTTATGGCGAGCGGTCAACGGAATGCAGCGTTCGGGAAGGCAGGCGAAGAGGCCACATTTGTGAAGGCGCCTGTCCACAGTAAACCACGACACTTGTCACCCCGTTGCTGTACGCAGTTGCTGAGCAATGGCGCTTTCTGACTGGTTTCGTATTTTTTCACCTGCAGAATTGGCCAGCGTTCTCCCCAGATTTAAATCAAATAGAAAATGTGTGGGAGGCTTTGGGGAGACGCATTGTGGCACGATTGCATCCCCCGGAGAACACGAAGCAACTGAAATGGATGCTGATTGAAAAATGGGCATTCTTAGCGTAAGAATTGCTGGACAATCTGGTGCTGAGTATGGGGAGGCGATGTAAAGCAATCATTCCAGTAAGGGGATGGCATATTCCATACTAAGGAACATCTGTTTGTTATTGTTCCTCTTGGACAGATGATCTTGTGCAGGGATACTCTGAGTTCAATAGATTATTTTTGTTTGATTCCATACTATATGCATTATATTCATTTTTGTGCAACTATGCTTTCGTCATCCATTAAGTACAAAATGATGAGTCTCATGTCTGAATTTCAAGTCCCTTAGATGATTTCTCACGCAGTTTTGGCAGAAAAGCCACCTGTTGCTTACGTTTTGCACACAAGTGTATATATATTACATAACATTAATAAATACCTATTTATATACACATAAAAAATTACATTATAATTTATGAAGTTATCTATTTATGTTTTATAATTTCTCCGAACAACAGACAATATTACATTTAATAAGTAAATGGTAAATGGAAATTTATATGAATATTTACAAAAGAAAATAATATATGAAAACCACCATTATATATAGACATTATATATATCATTAAATAACATGTAAGAGTATGAATTACGCAAGAAGTTTCTGAATTGATTTAGATGTAAATAAGTAAGTATTAACTTTTAGAAATGTAATCTCTTTATTTTGAAGAGTAGTTATCTGCTTTATATTTTAATATAAATTGAGTTTTATTACACATTAATGAATTGAAGATGTTAGAGTATCTCATAATGTTATCATAATGATATTAGAAATAGAAGTTATTTTGTTAACAAATCTCTTAATAATTATATTATACATAATTGAGATTTAATTATTATTGCATAGTAACCAGTAATATTAAAAACCTGATAGAAAGAAATACGAATGACATAAATTGAGAAGATTAAATTATTAGTGTTATTTTTATAAAGGTTTGAATTGCTCATAAAGTAAAAATAAACAACAATAATGTACTTCATGATAACAAAAATAATTACATTAAAAAAGAAACACGTACGAACAAAAACTGCCGAATCAGCCATCTCGTGTAAAAAGCAACGGAATAATACAATTTAAAATCAAATATTTGAAATTAAAAATTATTTAAATTAAACTTAGTCATTTTAAGATTTGTTTTTTCTGATATTTTTAAACAAAAACATATTTTTGTAATGGATGAAGAAATATTTCTATAAATCAAAAATAATGAACTACTTTACATTCAAAACAAAATATTTGAAAATATATTTTACTTGTAAAAATATATTAATAGATAAACAGCCATATTTTACTTTTCTATTTTACAATAATTTTAATCCTTTTTAAAATGATGCTGAAAAATAAATAATATAAGCTTTCATTTTTAATCAAATTTGGATTTGAAAGTTTAATTAAAAATTTTGAGCATTATTTTTTTATTTCACCATTGGAATTTGATTTTCTATAGTTACATTAAATTTTTTAAAAAATGTATAATTCATTTTTAATTTAATATGATAAGTTTTTGCACTTAAAAGTAAGAGTACAGGCTTTTAAATTTTTTACCGATTGCAAATTTAAAAGCAAAAACAGTGAAAATTTAAATTTGTTCTATAATGCTTTCAAAAAATAAGAAATTATGTATGCATCATCAAGAAAGATCAGAGTTCTTATTTAGAAGATAACAAGCTATACAAATGTTTGAAATTACAAGTTATTGTGAAGTATAAATAATGGCAAGATCGGTAGAGCTTGTCTAGATATATTGTTGACTGTAATCATTGCCACACACCTTGGTATAGAATCAAAAGTACTATGGATGTAACCTTAGTTTATAGCAGCCACGTATTTGTGAAAATTCATTTGGTGTGGCAATGGATGGTCAATTGTTGTTTAAACAAAGACCATGTGTTTCGATTGGGGATATATAGGGAAAAAACAGGTCATGAAAGCAATTCAATCAAACGAATAAAGAAAAATTCATGTCTAATTCAGTCATTGGATTTCCTGCGTGGACGTATAATATCCCTGCTGAAATATAGCTGATGGAAATTCTTAAGATACGAGAAAACCATAGGTTAAAACATTTCAGAGATGAAGCAATGAGTATTCAATGTCCTGTAATGTGTAATAGAAGGATGAAGAAACGAAATATAATTCTACCCTAAAAAATGATACTGGGTGTAGGAGTAGTAAGACGATGCATAATTAAATAGTACAGAGTTCTCTCACCTCTAAGTCAAAGGTTTGAATTCACTCATCATGCTGTTACAGGCAGTAGCGAGTTTCAATCTTTCTGTAACTTCACGCCACTTCCCATGAAGATCATCAAAGTGAAACATCATTTGCAGCGGGTAGTGATTGGGAAAATGACAACATTCACCTTAACTAGGTTTCTGGAGGTCCATGGATTTTGATATACCCGTATTAATCTGCAACGTACAAATCTTTCCACTGGTGTGGTGTGATTATAGAGAGGAGGGTACTATTTCATGTATGACCTCGTCAATTGGTCGGGGTTTCAAAATTATAAGGTGCTTGATCATGGTATGGAATTCCAAACCCGTTAACTTTAAGGTACCGTATGGAGCTCATCTGCTCCGCTGTCTATGTATGCCATAGCCAGAAACAATATTCAGTCTGTTATCACAAAGAAAAAAAAATCAAACAATGTCTCTCTATTTTGATATCCATATTATTCTTTCAACGCAACATTAGTAGAGGAAACATATCTATCTGTTTTGAGTAAAATTTAAATGCAACAATACCTGGAAACCACGATGAATGGTACTAGGTGAAAATGAATGATGCCTAATAGAACTGAATCTGCTATGCGATGGTTTGTAGCTTGGTTCAGCGATCAATATGCATAATATGCCTGCCATCAAGGGAAATATTTAAGTTAGGTGGATCCAATTAATCCCATTGCTCCAGCATTCTTTCCTGTATCCAGCTATTATAGAATCACATCACAGTTTCTTAGTTTCATCCAACACATTTCTGCTAAAGATAATTCACAATATGCCAATCAATCACCCTTGGTTGAAATCAAAAACTTGCTGGGAAGACGTTCTACGATTTTAAATGTTGTTAAACAGCTAACGCAAACAAATCTACTAACAAATAAACAATTGTTGCCTTTTAAATCAGCAATTTTTTGTTTTATATAGCCAATACAGGTGGCACTACAGTCATCTTGATATAAGTATGCGCTCCCTCCTAATGATTTATATATCTAATCGCCGTAAATGTATGTGCATTTCCCATAATTTGCATTGTTCCTTCATCGAGTTGCACTTTAGGATGGTCAGAATTATCAGACTGTATTTCCTATTATTCTGAAAACATTAAATATGAACAAATTGGAAATAAATTTGTTAAGTATGTTATTAAAAAAAAACAAAACTAGTATGACTAAAAATTATGATCATTATCATTGTTTTTCTCAAAATAAAATTCTATATACACATTTATTTTAAATAAGTTTATAATTCATTGAATGATAATAAGTTTTTCAAATAACTGTTTAATAAATGTAATATCTTCTCACAACTTTTTAACCAAATGAGCAAAACTTTTATTCATAAAAAAAGTTATTTCAAAAACTATCAATGAAAAGAAATGATGTAATTTACTTTTTTTGCACCGTTCTTTTAATATTTTGGAGTAAAATAATTATTCTAACTTATTTACATCCTAAAATGCAAGATTTATTTCAAGATTTTCCTATTTTTTGAAAAAAATATTGCATGGAGATTTTTAAGAGAATTTTCTTGAAATTATAAATTATTTCAAGAATAAAATTTTAAAAACAATTTACGATGGTGATATTTAACGCAATGATAAAATAATAACAAAATAAATGAATATTAATAATATAAGAAAAATATATAAATTTCATTAATTGATAAAACTTTATTTATTATTATAAAAATAGTTCTTTCTTATCTAATAAAATAAGGAAAATTTAAGATGAATATTTATAAAATTGGATTTAATGAAGCATGAGAAAACTGAGCAAAAAATTTTAGTCATTGCAAAATTAATTAAGGGCATTACTTAGCATCTTTTTTTGTAGTA
>JAPDSC010153054.1:0-31107 GCA_026290005.1 Latrodectus geometricus
TTTTTTTATATTTTGGTATATAATTTGTCCTATCTCGATTTTATATTTTCTTTTAACTAACATACAGTATGATACATGAAATGAATCTAATAGCTTGAAATTTTATTTACATCATAGATAAATAAGAAATAAAATAAGAGAAAAATATCTGATTGGGAAAGAGGAAAGCGTATCACAATAATCTGAAAGTATCTTCAACCAATAAAATAAGGGACAAAAATTATTTTCAATCCAATCGTAATTTCAATTTTTTATTCCAAACAACCATTTTCTTGTTTATTCATGTTTATTTGAAATTTAAAAGATATCCGATATTTCTCTAGTTAGCTTCAGCAGTATTCAAAGGATTCAACTATAAAAATTTTTTTTATGTTCTTTTTATCGATTTCTAAGCATTTGAAAGACAAAATTTCAACAATTTTATGGTACAGTTAAAGTAGGTACAAATAAATGTAGATAATCTTCTTCAATTGTAGAGTAAAACCACTTCAATAAACAGGAACATATGAAGATTTTATAGCTTTTTGAAATATAAACATTTCATGAATATTTTTATCACTGAATTCATGTTTTTTGTAAAACAGAAATTTATATGTGGACGTGAAAATGGGTTTTGAAAGATTTTATTCTACTTTTTTTACATAAGGAATCTTTCCCTCGCCAAATAGTGATAAAGTAAAAAAGTTGCAAAAAATTTGTTTTAGATTTATTGAAAGATAAACTATATTCTATTTTTTAGAATCAGTTGCAAAAAATAGCGATGAAATTCTAGTATGGAAAAATTCCAATGTGACCATTTTTAGAATATGTAATTACGTATGTTGGTTATAACAGAAATATCTCTTCAAAAGGTTAAAAAAAGTTTTAAGTTATGTTGATTAAATTGGTAATCGGAATAAAAATAGAATCATATTCAATTTGAACATAATATACAACATACTTATATTTGTATTGTATCCATATTTGTTTTAATTGAGATAAATTATACCACGAGTTAATTACTTTATAATTATATTATATATGTATTTTTAATGTGCATTTTCATTATAAGTTTATTATTGAAAAATTTATGTCACTATACACAGTAGAAAATTGATGTAAAGTTTAAAAAATACAACAATTTTAAAATATAAATTTATGTTGGATTTAAATTGATAATTCGAAATTTTTCACTATTTATACAGGCCATTATTAAAGTCGTCAACTGTTTCTAAGAAAAAATATATTTTCGCAATTAAAAATAAATTTATTTGCGTCTCCTATATAATAAAATAATAATTTTTTTCTTTATATTTTTTATTCTCATATTCATATACATTTTAAAGTGTTTTTCATATTTAGTAACTTTTGTTTTCAATTGAATATATTATTAACTAAACATAAAAGAATTAACAGATTTATGATTAATAGCATTATTTTAGTTTTTAATTAATTAGCAGCAAAACTGCAACATTAAAAATAAAAAATTCAGTAGATGTTTGATATCTTTTAAAATTAAAATATAAAAATGTAAAAAAATTGAAATTTAAGGGATGAAAAGTAAGAATTTATTGATGAAAAATTCAAAAATAAAATTTTGATCCCACAACTTTCTTACACCACTTTTAACTCTCTTGGGGATACAATGTATGTCCTAATGGTGGTGTGGAATAAAAATTAAAATTCTGAAGATAAGTACTGAAAACAAACTTTTTTTTATCAATTTATTACAGCCATTTTTGTTTCGTTTCATTATTTATAATAAAACATATTCTTATTTCATTATTGAAGCCTAAAATAGGAAATTGCATATAAGTTAAATTCTTAGGCTGCAGTTTTAACAAATATACATTCAAAATAATGATTTGTATTAATAAATTTGAAAAAACTCACAAACATCGATTTGGATTGAAATGTATAAATTCTAAAAGACAAATATAAAGGACGCTTGAAAGACTTTTTCAACCGAAAGAAATCATAAAAGATTTTATAATCGATTTACTAAGTATCCTATGTAGAATTGAAACGCAATATTATAATTTATTTGTTACTGTAATAGGTATGAATTTATTCGTGATGAATGAATAGTACGTAAAATCATGAAAACTGCCATAGTTACTTAGATATATAGATTATGCCGCAATATAAATATGCTTTATTACAATATAATACTATCTATAGATATTATATGAATAATTATATAAGTTCGTAAGAAAAATGTATGTCTTCTATAAATCTGAATTTAAAATATTGATACTGTTCCTTTATGTTATGTACGCTGACAAAATATAGGCTAATTACAGTATATTTAAATGAGCTAGAAAATTAAAAATATCAAATGAAGGGTAACGTAATTCTGAAAAATATATTCTTAATTGAATCTCAAAACTAAAGTAAGTTAATTATACACTAACTAGTTTTTTTAATTAGAGGAAGATTTGACTACTAAAAAAGTTTGCAATTATAATAAGTTCCTAGTTTTTACTTTAGATAATTAATTAGCTTTATTTGATTAATGACTTAATGAAGTAGTACGATATAATTTTCAGGCTGATTTTCCTAAAGATTATGAGTTTTAATAGTTATCCTGAATGCCTGGGGCTGAATATATGTGGATGTTTTTATGATCTCTGGTAACCGAATGAACATAAAAATACAACTTAATATGTAAAAAATCCTTCTAAACGCACAATTAATCATATTAATTTCTAATTGTAATCTGAACATATTGAAGAAATCTTCTTTAAGCCTTTTCTCTCCCTGTATTACTAAATATATTTCTAAAAAATGATAAAATACATATTCCTTATTTTAAATAATATAAATTTAGATAAAAATGTAAAAAATCAAGATTATTGAACATTGAATTCCACTTCGTTAATTTTTAGTAATAATATAATTTATTTTTTTAAATTATTTTTATATATATATATATATTATATAATATATATATATATATATAAAAATAATTTAAAATTAAAATAATATAATTTAATTAATTTATATATATAATATAATTTATTTTTTTAAATAATTTTATTTATGTTTCAAGATATGCTTTACTAATGTAATAATATTTTACAATTTATTGCATTTTAGTATTTTCCCCAGATTTTAGTATTTTCCCATATTATTTTCCTCAGCTTCCGAAATTATCTCAAAGGAGAATTTTTATGCAGCATTTAATTGCTATATTGTTAAGTATCATGTGACTAAAACTCAAACTGAAACCAACCATAATAAGCGAACCCTGGAAATGATAAAAAAAATTTCTATAAATAGAGGAATAACATAATGACATGACGGTTGTTTTAACAATAAAAATATCAATTCCAAATACCAACAATGTGATTCCATCATACCTTATAAACATAAAGTTATCATTGTACACTATGTGTGCGATGACTCTACATTATATCTTTGAACATCAAGTTTTATTCTTCTATATATCATCACTTAATAGCAAGAAGCATATTAAATATATTTCATTAACCTAAGATTGGTAATTTTTATAAATATTTGTCATATATTGTAAATAAAATGTTTTTTTAAATAATTGTGAATCAATAATATATAACCAGATACAAATATACAAATAACCAGATAAATAATTGTATAATTAAATCTTGTTTTAATGTCACACAGTCAATAATAATCAGGTAATAATTTAAGACAGCCGTCTAATAATTAGATAAGTTAAGATTAATAATCAAGTAATATTATGATATTTTTTGTCATGAGATAAAATAATATAACATTAAAACATTGATTATAATTTTTAAATTAAAGGCATTTTTCAGATTTTAAGAATTTTAAATATATTATTTTTTTCTTTTTAAAGTGACCGATTTTTATTAAAAATCACACTTTTTCACTTAGTTTATTGACACAGTAAAATTATTATTTTTTTTTTATCAAAACCTACTTATATTGCATCTATCTCAGTTCATTTAAGATTAAATACATGAATAATGACATTAAAAATTTTTGTGAATTATGAAATTATATCTCAATTATTTAATTAATTCACCAAATACAGAAATAAATAAATTCTAAAATATATAAATCCTGAATGCTTTATAAAATATTTGCCAATAATACATATGTGTTTTGTTATTGATTAAATTTTGATGATTTATTTTTTCTGACAGAAAAACCATGTGTATGAAAATTCAAATGCTGTTCTTGAATCCCAATAGGTTTTGACCCGTTTTTTTCCTATTCTAACATCAAATATAGAATTATTTTGTAAAGAATGAATTTATTTGATTCAATAAAAATTTATGTTTGCAAACTCATGTTGTTTCGTTAAATTCATATCTTGCACAGAATGATATTTGATACTGATTACCAGAATATGAAAATTTATACTGCAATGATTGTATAAACCATTTTATCATCATTGTTCGCAATATTAGATGCAAAAAAAAATATTGAAATTATATAAGAGAATTACCAGTTTATTGTTTTTATGATGTAGACAGATTATTTAAGTCGAGAAAATAGATCATAAATGCTGACGATTTTATTCTTTATTAAAATATGTTGCAATCATAAAAATTTATTCAAAACTCATTTTATAGAGCCCAATTTTGTGAATAATTAGATCATATAGCTTCATTTATGGTTATAAATTTGTACAATCAGATTTTACGTCGTTTACAAGAATTATATCATTTATGTTTATGATTTTATTATTCAAATTGTCTGAAAACTTTGTTTTAAAACTTGAGTGACTTCGTTATTTAGCAAATGTAAATACCTATTTCATAAGATTTTTTAGACGTTAAAATTTAAATATATATACTTCTATAAAGTTTACTTAGAACAATGGAAACAATTTTTTTTATTTAACATTTATTTTGAATTTTTCTATTAAGACTATTGTGTAAAAATATCAAAATCTTACAAATTAAGATTTATTTAAGTATTATTTCTAAAGTTTCGTAAAGAATACATCCATGTCTAAAATCCTAGAAAAAAAATTATTTTTATCCATTGTTTTAACTATGCTTACAAAGATGAGAATAAAGTCATTATTTAAATGTTGAAGTTTTGATAATATCTGAATTTTATTGAGAGTAATTATTATAGTAAATGATTTTTAGTCAAATTGATTATATAAATAAAAAAATATGCTTTTAGAAATGTTTGAAATGTTTACTAATTCAAAGACTTACACGCTGACTATAGAATGATACAGTTTATTTATAAAGAAAAATATATTTTCCTGTTTTGATATTTTTAATTTAATAGAATCAGTAAAATACTTTCATTATGGGAAATGCAAATGATTGTATTCTTTTCCTCTTTTACACAAAAAAAGAAACACGAAAGTATTCTTTGAAAGAAAACACAAAAACACTTCTTCAGAAAAATAAATTTCATAGTTTATAAATATTTGAATGAAAATTTTTGATAAAGTTGTTTTGAATTAACAACCTATTTAATGTTGAATATATTATCTGTTAACCTAGCTTTTTTTACATTTAATTTAATTTAAAATGAAAGAGAATAATGTTTTGAGAATTAGGAAGTTAAAATAATTCTGTTCTGTTTTCTTATAAACAGAAAAATATTTATAAATTAAAAGAATGTATTTAAAGTCATAAATATTTTTTATTCAATTTGTAGTTTTAAAATATTTTATAATTTATAAAATAATGCCATATAAATGAATTATTTATAGGAAATTAATGATAGTTCATTGAAGTCTAAAATAGATTGTTGAATGTTAAAAATTAACTTACTTGTGTTGCAAAATAATCATTGAATTACGATATTTTTTTTTAGAAAAATGGACATATAAACTATAAAGTTATCTTAAATTTTGTGTCAAAACAGAAATTGTTTTTAATTTCATATCCAAGAATGAAAATTCTTACTAATCATGTAGTAGTTTGGACAGAATAATATATTTTATTACGATTTTAATTATTGCATGATGTCTCTAATAATCCAGCAAGGCATACATACATTGAGAATCAGGTAAAATTTTATTCTGATAGAAAATAATTAGCCTTGAAGTTAAATGAAGTAAACAAAAAAATGACTCTTAAAAGTAATGTACGCAGTAAATTTCCCATATAAAGACTTCATGAGTTATTTGCTTACAAATCTTTCAAAACTTAAGCTATTTAATATGAAAAACACAGGATACGTTTGAGATATTTAATCAATATAGGCAAAAAATATAAAAAATATTAGATATTAATATTAAAATAGATTGTGCCCTCTATATAAAATTATGCTATATATTTACAATATTTCCATTTAAAAGTATCTTACAATTTATAATTTCTGGATCGATTTCTTAAATATTAGTATGATTAAAATTAAAAGAAATTTTAGTCTTGTTTTTTCAATTTCAAAGGCAATATTTTTCGTAAATTTTCACTTGTTAATTAGATATTTTAGAATTTTTAAAATCAGATTTGTATTAAAATTAAATGTGTCTTTCAAATAAATATTTTAATTTATACTATTGTCACTGAAATATTACATCTAAATGTTACCTGGATATTTTTCTAAATCAATTATTTTTTCTGTTAATGAATCTTTATTGTATGAATTATATTTTAGTAATAAATCTGAAAAAATGTTTCAAAATATATTAAATTTGGGAAAATGACGTTTTTAAAGCTTTTATATAAAAAATATTGTCTATTGTCTCCAAGAATGAAATTTTCTTTAACAGCTTTTTTGTTTTTATTTTTCATTATTACATTAAAACAATACTGGAAAATGCTAGATTAATTATGTTGTAAAATTTTCATTAAAACTTTAAACAAGTATTTATAAGAAATGTTTGATGAAGAAAATGAAAAAAAGTTTAATGTCTATGAACTTTTAAAATCAACATTAAAAGGGAGTTGATTTGAACAGACAAAAAACTGCTGCTTTTTATTACAATAAAACTTAATTATAATTTAATGAAATTTGATTTTTTTTCACATTTTCCATATTATGAAAATATATTAAATTATTATGGTGTTATTTTTTATTTCCTGGTTCTATTTAAATATAGATAAAACAATTGGAAGAAAATGAGATTCTTTTCTTAATCCTTATCGTATGGTATTTTTAAAAACGAGTTTTCGAAAAGGAACCATCCAATATTTACAGAAAATCAAAATTTCAAATAGAAATGTTTTTTTGAGGAAGAATAAAAAGCTATTTATAATACTCACTTTTTGATTTAATCTACTTGTTCTTCTTTGAAATTTTTTCTAGAAAATCAATATTTCGTGTTTCTATAATATTCATTATAACTTAACCCATTAAAGATAAAACTGGTGGAACAAATGAATGATCTACAAGAATCACTTTAAGTCTGATGAATGAGATGGCAGCTTTCAAACTTCAGGAAAAGAATTTTTCACCAAAGAATTATGTTCCCTTTTCAAAATTTTGTTTGAGAATTTTTTCATTAATCTTTTGTTTATTACAACAAAGCTCATTCGATTGTATATCACTCATCTTTGAAATTTTCCTTCCATGGAAATTTGTTATAAAGATTGTCAATTTTATCTCCTGTATGAAGATTATAGTTAGTGCTTTTCTTCTATTGTAAATTAAAATTAGATTCATAATTTCTTTTACTTTAGGAGAAGGAAAAATTTTAGGAGACATAAAAATCAAAAAATAACTTTGTATTTTAATTTTAATTTTGTACTTTATTCAATTTTTATATACTGACCATTGAGTATCTGTTTTATAAGGTGTTTATAAGATGAATTGATATATTAATACTGATTTTATAAAACTTTCTTTTCCATATTGACTTGCAAATCACTAGTTCTAAGTTTCCTCAAATACTTATATACTTTAGACATGGTGCAAAACAATTTTAATTTTATGCTGTCCATAAATTATTCTCCAATGTTTCTGAATTAGTCAGAAAATGTTCGAAGAATTTCCAGTAAAAAAGTTTTGGTTTTGATAAAACAGTTAATATTTGATTTTGAATAGTTATTTTAATTAATATCTGAAAGGATTAATTGCTAAAAAACTTGAAATTTTACTTGAAATATAATATTATCTAAATGTAATGGAAAATTATTGTTTTGAGGAGTTAGTACGACCTCATTTCAATTCTGAAATTTATTTTCGAAAGTGAATTTGATGTATATCTATTTTTAAGCGTAATTAAATCAAAATGTAAAAATAAAAACAATAATCAAAATGTATAATATACACTCATTGAAATTAGAATTTAAATGCGGATTAAAATATGTTATTTTCAATTATTAAAAAGAAAAATTTTTTGAAAATAATTACTCATCAGCAAATAAATTAAATGGAAAATTTATTTAATTGTAATTAACTTTATCAGTTCAGGTTAAAAATTATGACACTATTGAGTTTGTTATACCACAAAATCAAATTTTCCCATACGTTATAAATTGGAATCGTTGATACATAAACACTATTCTAATTCAATACATCTTTCGTAGATTAAACGTTAGTATGTATGTCTTATAAATTTTCTAGATATTGATTACAGAAGGATCTCTAGCTTTCAAGGAAACTTTTCTTAATCATGTAGTCCATTAGGAAAATTTTCTTGTTGTTCTTGGCATGATCTGATAGCATTATCTTGAAGATGGTTATACTGTAGCTTAAGAAAGCATGTCTTCAAAGCCACAGAAATAAAATTTTAACAATTTATACAATTTGATGTATTGATAATTTGTGATTGATACAAAATTTGAGTTGTCGGATAATTGAAAAAGTGATGGTATATCTAACGTGATTGAACATTCTGTTAGATTTTATTAGAATGGATCTTGTTTGTTGTAAGAGAACAAAAATGTATCACTTTTTCCAAATAGTAGTTAGCGAATGGTATATGACTGATGGTCAGGAAATATAGAAAAAAACATTTACATTACAGTGGGCTGTGGAGATATATTAGAGAATATGTCCATCGTCTTTGATCTAATTTGTCCCTGACATATTGTCATTGGGATATCAATAGTTTGATGGTGGAACTTTGTAGTTATTTCCTTCCTAGTATGAGCTCTTTTGTTTTCGTCTGCTTTTATATAGTTGATATAATATTTGTAAATGTATAGGTGTAAGAATTGCAGCATATGTTTCATTAGTGGAGAGGAATTATCTATTACTTAAAAAAATTGAATTATTTATTATTTGACAAGACTTTAGTGTAGTAGAATTTGGCCAAATATGGTTGAGGAAGTTGTTAAAGAAGATACTTAAAAATACTGGTTTGTCATCAGACCTCAAGGGACTTCTTGAATATATTTTTTTGCTATAAGTCTTCCATCATAATTCCCTGTAATTTTGTTTTTTAGAAAACTAAAAATCTTTGATATCAGCTGGGAATCGTGTAGATAAAATGGCTTGATTGACTTCAGACCTTCATGGGGAGTCGAAAGCAATCATAATATTGCAAATAGTTAGTACGTTTTTATGCATTATCGTTTTTACTTTGCAGTATATTCAATTTATAATTCATTAATTGTATGTGCCATCCATTTGTAAATTTGAATCCAAATTGCTTACGATTGGTGTAACTAATAATATAGAAGCTGTGTCTCAAGCGATCTATGTTAAATTTTTCAATAAGTTTCCCAATAACTAGGAAGAGGTATATGAGTCAAGATGATTATTGGTTCTTAGACCTTGTGCTTGCTATGGAAAAAGATAAATTATCCAAATTTAAGGCAGGCAAGGGGAGGACAAGATAGAATTTAATAAAACAAACACATTTTTTTGTCTGGACATTATTAATATACTTTTTTTATTAAAGTAAAATGTTTAGGAAGATAGATGATGATTTACCATCTTTATAAAATCGTTGGCAAAGTTATAACATAATAAACCATCGTACTTTATCACTGTATCTTATCTAAACGTATGAAGAATGGTGGCGGATTGCTTATGGTAAGTGTGATTATATTTTTATCTCTCGGGTGTGTAATGATCACGCTCATTAAAGAAAAAGTGAATATTTGTGACTAAAATTTATTAGCTTGATTTATAATATGGCTTCATTCCGTATTATTTTAAGAGTTAAGATAATAATTTTTAAGTAAAAAAATCAATCATTGATTTATTCATTTTTATCTCTGTGATACAAAGATTAAAATAAACGTTTTGTGTACGCATGATATCATTTTTACTCTTTTTAAATATATATGATTTATATTTTAATATATTTGTTTTATATTTGAATACAACTTTACTCGAATATATTGTTTCATCTTGGTTTTATTTCAATTATTTGGAAGTTCAGAAGGGAACACTGAATTTTTTTTGTAAAATAATACCGATATTAAAAGTGATCGATATTTAAGTTAAATGTATGTTAAAAATGATCATAAAAACATCTTTTGGAGGAATAATTCAAGCATACTTTCCATGGTTTTCCGATAAAAATGATATAGCTATCGTGCACAGTTGAATGAAATAGAAGAGCTCAGCCAAATTATTGTTGGAAAAACGATAACATAAACTGGCATTATTTTTAGCAAGCGAAAAGTAAGACATTCGACACATTCAAATAACTAAAAGACGTAACGGTTGTTTGCGTTCCCACCGTGAGACGCTAATAACTCCATTTATTGGCGACCGCAGTCATGAATTCTGGAGTGATAGCCACTTCTTTTTCCCTCTTCCCATAGAAAGTAATGAGACAATTTCCTCTTCTCTGCATGAAAGAAAATCTCTTACATATTTCATACATTATTTAAATATTATACCCAGAAACTCAAATATCCCTTCTCGAATATTTTGCTTAGAAATGAATTTTTTTTTTAAAAGAATTGATTTTTTATATAAGATTTAATTGGCGTTATCGGAAAACTGAGTTACAATTATTTTAATGTTAAAACTATTTTACCGCAACTCCAATATTTAGGATCATCGATATTTTGATAATTTTTCTTCATATCGCTTGGCAGAAACGTAATAAAAATAAAAATGCATTGTTTTCTAAAAAAAAACTTTTTTTAAACATTACAACATTGGAAATGAAACAAAACAGATAATATTTATTTAATTGTTCGTACATATTTATCTTTAAATGAGACGAAAAGTTTTCTTATACCTTCTAGAAATATGCTCCAAGTATAGATGTCAAGAAGGCATATATTTTACATTGATTAATGTAACAAAAATAATTTTGCGATTTAGAAATATATTTCAGAAATTATGTATTCATATATCAATTTGTTAAAATCATTCACAGTTGTTTTATGAATTTGAAAGGACTAATCTATTCAAAAATTAAATAATGTTTTATGTATTATAATATGGGATATGCTTCAGGTGAAGAATTGGAAATTGTTACAAATCTGGACTTGATTGTGTAAAATATTTTGCTGTAAGTCATCAATACTAGTTTCGAAAGTTAGATATTAAGTTTAGTTAATGAAAATTTCAGTTTGTAGACATGTTTAATTTATTTGTCATTCCCAATGTTTGCAAATATTCTGATCGTAATCAGCTTTATAATTGTTGAGAACAGTAATGCTTTAAAACTATATAAATCTTCGTATATAAATAAATAAATAAATATATATATATATATATATATATATGTATGTATGTATGTATGTATATCTGTATTTTAAAATACAGAGTCCTACATTTAAAGGTTTATTAAACGTAATGTTTCTTAGACTCTAAAGCAGGAAATAGTAACAAAGTGATTATTTCATAATTTTATGAGGTCTTATATCGAACAATACTGGTCAAAGAATGATGCATTTTTTATGGCTTTATCTTTATTGCATCTAATATCTTCTAATAATAAGCATGGTCCTATCCCTACTGCAATAAAAGTATCATTGAGAGTTCTCATATTGTTAATGAGAATATTGATCAATGAATTGCATCACACACACAATAGTTTCCATTCATCTAAAAATATCGGGAAGGATGGGGAAAAGTCTTAATACTTGAAGAGTCTTGGTACAAGAATCTCAAGAATAATGGCTCATCATAGAAAATCCCACAAGTGATTTAAGGATTTAAGATTTGAAGATATTGCTTCAATATTGGATAAATTCCTTATCTTTCAAATAATCATACACAAGTGCAGCTTTGTGTTTTCAGTTTTGGAAGAAGAATTGATTTTTCATTATTTATCAAAAATATCTCAATAAACATTGAGTTTTGCGGCTACTACATAGTGAGAGTACTGTGGCAGTTTACTCTTATTCAACTTTAAACATAAGAGAATGACCGTAACGTGACTTTCATTTATACTATTTTCCTTTAGAGTTGTGAAATAGTTTCTAATTTTTAAAAAGTGATTTTTTTATTTCACCTAATGAAATACTTGATATCAATTTTATTGGAAAAAACTACATGAGGAATCTCTTCTAGTGAAAAAATCTACAATTGCGAGCAGTAAATTAACAAATGCCTTGGAATCCATTTAAAAATTATCAAATACAAAACAGTTGCTTTCCAATATTTTGCTTTGCATTTATTGATTTTTAATTTAGAGATTTAACTTTACAGTTTAAGTAATTCGGCAGTTTACTTTAAAACATTATTTTTGATTTTTTTCAGCATTGCCTGCAATTAATATTCTCCAAAATCTTTGAATAATAGCCAGATCTTTAGTTATATTTTAATTTTCTTGTAGTAGATATGAAATGTAGTAACTTATTGAAGTATTTGGAAAGAAAAATGTGAAGAGAAATGGCATTTATGAATTCAAGCATAGAATAATAATCCAATATTTACTTCTTTAGTAGTGATGGAGCTACGGCTCATATTTTGGAGGCAACAACTTTTCTCTTGAAGGCCGTCTCTCAGGATCATGTCAATCTCCGCCTCCTCCTGCAAAACTATTTTCTTCATTTTTCCCTATTCTTCCTTATTTTTCTCTTCTTTTCTTTAGATCGAATCTTTTATTTTCAACTAAGCCATTTCTTTTTTTCATTGGTTTCTTTTCTATCATCAAATTAGAGTATAACTCCTATATTTCCAGGTACAAATCGAAAATCTCCCGTCTTAATCCTAGACCGGCCAGACAAAATTCAAAATTACAAAAATTTTTTTTTATTATATTAGACAACCCACCATCCCAAGGGAAAAAGCTCCCTCGGAAGCAAAACTGCAATAAATTTTTACTGTTTTATCATAGTTTTTAGATGCTTTATAAAATTTTACATGAATCCAATTTTATTTATTTATGGCACTTTCTCCATTGAATCACTATGTTTATGCAGTTCATTTGCATTTAAAACCATTTGTCGAAAGAAATTGCTATTCAATTCATAGCAACAAAGAATATATCTGCTCTCTCAGGCTTCTATTATGTCGTTTACACTACGACAAATGTTCTATCACCCTTTATGATAAAGTAATTTTCAAAATTTAGCTTTTGCATTACAGTAGAATATTTTTACTTTTTAAAATGCTTTTCTCCGGGAGCAGAAATTCCTGGAAGAAAAATGTTAGTCATTCTGATTGCATACAATTTTGGCTAACTTATATAATAAAAAAAATATTGTGCTTTATAGAGCTTTAGTCATCAAAACCTCATAAAATTTCAGAGATACATCTACTTTTTTTTAGAATAAGAATCAAATAATGGAAAATATGTTTTGGATTTCGTTAAAGCATATTAAAATTTGTAGAGATTTAAAAATTGAAATCTAATTTTTAAATTAACTACTTATGCCCTACGCCTTCTGTTGATAAATAAAGCATTAACTGAGATTCTTAATGTAGCACGAGATACATAATATATTTTGGAATTTTAATAGTTAGTTTTATATAAAAATAAACGTATGTTAGTTTCTTCAATTTTCTAATGCAGTTTCATGTTTGTAAATTTCCTTCAAAATACATTCTTATACACACGCGTCACGATATATGAATTATTGTGAACACAAATATCAAAGCTATTTCTATTGACGAAAATTTCAACTGCAATTACTTGTAAGACACATTTTTAAAAAGCGCACAGATAGTTTAATGCATAATGAAATTTTTTTATTCCCATAAAAAATATTCTTCAATTTTCGTGAAACAATTCTCAGATTTTCGTAAAAAATTATCCAGGACGTAAAATCATTTCCACTCCATGTTAATAAGTAACCATTTTAGAATTTTTTCTACAGATATTACATAATTCAATAGTTAAAGAAAAATTTGATGCTTAGTTCTGATATCTCAGAGCCTCCGTTGATATCTGGATACTGTATGTATCGCTAACAAATGTTATAGCTATTCTCTAGAACTGATATTAAAATATTAGTCATTTTACTTCAGAATACACTCTTATATACATGCTACACTCTTATACACTGATTATACTCTCATATACTGATATATTTAGGAAATTCCTATTCATGGATGCTGAAGTTCATTTTTCGAATGTTTTACCAAGTTGTTTAATTACCGCTGTTTCCAAATCCAATTTCATTTAGTTTTGGTTAATTTAATGTATTTTTAAAAAACATTCTCCCTGATTTATTGCAGAAATGATTTGGTACGCTACCACAATTTCAATTGACATTTTGAATTTTCTTTTATTCAATTGATATTTTTCATATTCAAACAAAGATAAAATTTATGCTTTCAAAGCATGAGTTATGTTTTTTCTTGAAAAACTTATCAAATACAGAAATTACATTCCTCACATCTTCATCCATATTTGCCAATTTTTACATAATTGTACCATAACTCTCCTGTGTACCAAAATTGTAGCATAATTCTCCTGTGTAGCATAATAATTTTTTGTGGTAGAATATTTAAAGATATAGAGACTTTAGTCAAAATAAAAAAACGGAAAATGTCACAGCAGTTGCTTGCTTTTTTCTTAAAAAGTTAAATGTATTTTTTGTTTTCTACTTGGTTTCATGGTCATCAATTTAAAAAGCGCTTTGCTTCACATTTGATGTACTACACATAAACACCAAAATCCTCTGCTGAAGGAAATACATTTTCCTTTAGTGTTAAGTATCTCATCTATTTTACTTATATCCCTCATGATTCCCTTTTACTCATGTGTTTCTTTAAAGTGAGATTAGATTTAAGGACACTCACTTCATTACTAAGTCAAGGCTTTCCTCATCAACCTTTTTCTTTTTTATTCATGCCAAGACTATTTTTTTTCTTTCTGAGAGACATCAGTTTATTCTAATAGTTTTTCATGATATTTATTTAATTGTACAAATAAATGGTATTTATTATAGAATATATTTCCCTATAGAACGGTAACCATTTTTTATAAGGAACAACATATTATGTTGGGGAAAAAGTAATACATTATTTTTTCGGTAGGCGTCTGTAGGGATCTATATCTCGTGTGGTATCTATCAAACAATTTCAGATTTATGCTTGTTGGAAAGGTGACATTTGACACTAAAATATCCTCTTGTGGTTTTTTTGTTTGATTAATTCAGTTACGAATACAAGGTTTTAAAAATTGAAGACAACAAACAGAAAATTCGATACATTTTCGTTTTTCTCTTGTAACGGCGAAAAAGATAGCCGGGTGGCTAAAATTGTGAAAGGTGTTTATCGTCCTATATAAGACTGTAACAACCAGTTACGTACAATTTTTGTTTCGTCGATTCCATTCGGGTATTTTTGATGTTAGAGGTGCAACTCACATGTGGATACAGCATCGTCGAAAGTGTCTATAAAATATCAAAAATGATCGAAGTTACCGCATGTTAGCAGTCGTAACACGCAAGACCTAAAAATCTACATGAAAGCTGTTTTAAACCTTTTTACAAAGTGAATCCAAAAAAAGTTACATAAAGTTCACGTAAAAATGATGGATTTCTTTTTCCCCAAACTAATATATAGGTAGAAATTGTATAATCATGCTGTTAAAACAATATAGCATTTTAAAACAACATATTTTTCACATGACTTCCAAATAAAATAATAATGTCATGAATGAAGTCATTAAAGATTTACTTTAAAAAAAAATATATCTTTATGCTTTTGAACATTCGTTAAAATTTGTTGAATATACATAATGTACGTTTAAAGTATTACAGTGGAAACACTTTTAAAGCATTTTACGTATGTCTCATCGCATTAATGAGTTTTTAATAAAGTGTCAGGGTGATCTTCTTAACAGCACTTTACCTCTTGCTTTTCTTCTTGATATTGGAAAATCAAATGTCTTGTCACAATACGCATCTGGTGACTAAAAAAAGCGTTATTAAAGTGGGAAAGTTAGTCCTCGCTTTAACAGTAAATTATTTCCAGAAACAATAAAGTTCATATATAGATACTATGTGTTTAATCGTTCATTATTTCCAAAAATTCTATAATACTGTTTTGCAGTGCTGATTATCAAAACTTTTAGGTATTAGTTATTGAGCTAGGGAATGTTTCAGTGTTTTGTATCATTATGATTTGATAATATTAACTCGTTGTGCTGCTCACTTTTCTTTAAACACTAGTACATTGAATAGAATCAAAAAGTTGGATATTGAATAGGACCAAAAAATTAAACTTTAATAATATAATAGCTATAAACTATAAAAATCCGCTTTAATAATACAAGGGGTGATCAAATGAAAAGGTACGAAACGACGTAAAAACGTTTTAAAGGAAAAATTCTAATGAGAAAAAAATGTATTAGGGTGATGAAATAAAAAGGTTCGTAATGACGTCAAAACATAACAGTTAAATATTTGCATATTCCTCCATGGGAGAACATAACGAGGCATCTCGGTATGTGATTGGAGTCTTTGAATGGGATCGGAGCATACGCGGGAGTCCGCATGCGCAGGAGAGAACAGAGGCTCTTATCAAAAGTGGAGTCCAAATGATGTGGTAGTCCGGATGAGGACAGGATTCCTCGAGCACAGAAAAACCATGAACTCCGATGTGTACTGTGAGACACTCCGACGCCTACGTAGATCAATCATGAACAAAAGACCGGGGCTGCTCACGAAGGGTGTAGTTCTGATCCATGATAACACGCGTCCACACGTCTCCAGAGTCACATACATGGAACTGGCCAAGATCAAGTGGGAGACGTTGAACTATCCACTCTACAATCTGCACATATCACTCTGTGATTTTCATGTGTTTGATGCACTGAAGAAACACCTGAAAGGCAAATGCCTTGAGTACTCGGACGTCGTACTCAAGGAAACTGTGAAGGACTAATTTCGTCACGTCCACAGGAATTCTGGGAAGAAGGAATCCTGCGGCTTGTTCAACAGTGGGATCGTTGTCCTCAAGCCTATGGTTTGAGTAAAGTCTACATTTGTACTCACCGTGTCGTTTTGTACCTTTTCATTTAATAACCCCTTACACTAAAATTTGTACATAAGGAGCAACTATCGAAATTAGGTGAGAATGTGTTGAATCATTTTTAAAATAAAGTTTAAAAAGTAAAAAATATGTCATTTTGTAAAATAGCTTTAAAGTAAATTACTTTTAAAAATCATGGAATTGAGAAGATAAAATACTTTTTTGAAATAGACATCTCTTTAATTTAATAATGCAATCAGTTAGTCTTTGAACCATTACTTAAATTATTCAATTTTTTGTCTTATTTTTAAAGAAATGCTTAAAATATTATACCTTGTCAAATGAAAAATTGAATGAGAATTTATTTCACTCAACATATAACAAAATTCACTGTGTTTATTTTGTACAGTTGACAAACTTGTATTTGTAGCAAAAAAATATTATAAATAAAATAAGTAATAAAAATTATTAGTAAAAGTTTTATAACAATAAATACAAACAATGATTATAGCAAATCTTAGAAACAGAAGTACTTCTTAAAGGAAATGTGTCGGCTAATCATGTGGAATTAAAGTCCAACTTGGCTCAGTTCTATGACGGAGTTGTTTGGAATTGTTTGGAATGGCGGAGTTGTTTGGAATGGAATTCTCGGTATTGATTACAGCCATTACTGAACAATAGAATATGGATGTTGAATCTCTGATTTTTTCATACGCAGCTCTCGAAATGGGTTTGTGGGAGATTTCCAAAATTCCATCCTTGCAACCCATTTCAATCCCTATCAAAAGTCTTCATCAAAAGAAAGAGGCACTGGCAGGTAAAATGCTTTAAGATAGGTTTCTGCTTTCAGGCCCCCTGTTACACAGATTTAAATTGTATTGAACGAGATAGTACATTAAATGAATTAGTAATATTAAAGAGTTATTTAATGTAAAGTATGGCCAAAACTATATAATGAAAGGTGCAATTCCTTATATTATTCAATGAAATAAAAATCTCATGTAGGTTACAAAAATGTGATTTTTCTGGTAATGAAATCAAAAGTGATTCGGAGATATTTTTTTTAAGGAAATAGCAAGCTTATTAATTAGCCAGTTATATATTAAGAAATTAGTGCATAAATAAAGTTACTTTCATTTCTTTTATATAAATATCAACTGTTTTTATGTAATTATTTCTGATAAAAGGATGAACATTATCCGAATCATTACATTTATGTTATTAACTAAAAATAACATAATTCATGTATACATACATAAATTCGCACGTTAGTATGAAAAATTTAAATATAAATGCAAATTTTAAGTAGATAATCATGAAATCTCGGAGAAGAAATTATTGAGATCAATACAATGAGCAAGCAGTTCAGTAAAAAGGTCATGCGTATAAAAATGACAGGAATAAAACGTCCCAGGCAACATGAATTTACGCAAATTTCGTACGATCCTATCTGTCGAAAATCTATCATTCAAAATATATTAGTTTAGAGTGGTTCAGGGAGCATAAAAACTGAATATCTAATCAATGGAGTCATATATGCTTTACGGATGAGAGTCTTTTCATAGCAGAAGCAATTCTCAACGCCAGTTGTTTTGGAGAGAGATAAAGATACTGTTTTGTTTCAGTAACATCACAGATAAAGACAGTGATAGTGATCCTGGAGTTATCACCTGGGGTGCATTATGTTTAACAGGTACGCTTAGCTCCACGTTTTAGAAAAAAGGTTCTGAACAGAAGATAGCTTTTGTAGGGATATAATTCTTCTCCATGCGTTCCTGTTCCTAAGTACCATTAGAACAGACTTCTGTTTTTTGGATAACAGTGTACAAATACATCATTCATTGATCAGGGATCTCCTCTGATTTTGATCCCACAGAATACGTGTGAGAGGCTTTGGATAGACAATTTACAGTAGGATTAAATCTTCTGGGGAGCCAGATACTTAAATAGATGTTGATTAAGAAATGGGCTCTCTTACCTCAAGCATTGTTCGACAATCTAGTACTGAACACGGAGAGACGGTACGGAGCAACCACAGCAGTTAAGAAAGAGCATATTCCATTTGAAGAACATAGGCTCGTTCTTTCTTTTTTTTCAATCAAGTCTAACAATACTATGAGTTTAATAAATCCTTTTTTGTTTGATTGTAAAGTGCGCATTACATTTATTTTTGATAAACTATGAATTCGACATTTTTTTTGACAAAATTCCATCTCCTTTCTCAATTTCATTTCTCTAAGATGATGTCCCATGGAGTTGTGCAAAGAAACACATTTTTCAGCAAAACCAGTGTAGCATTGCCTTAAACTAAAGATACTCCATATTGAAAATTGCAAAAATGATTAAAAGTGCATTATTAAATGACCAGGCAGTATTGAAAATACATAACGTTTCCGAAAAAATTAATGTTATTCAAATTTATATAAATTTATTGAGGAAAATAAAATTATAGTCCATGTTTATGACCCAGAACACACTACGTTATAAAAAATAAAATACTCATTAAAACGGATTTCATTAAAATGATATTATCTAGAATGGAAGAAAATCACACAGACCAATAATTCACCCTATAAAAATTACCTCAAAAGAAAGAAGCCTTTTTTGGTAATAATTCTTGTTTACTTTCTGCGAAAGGATTTTCTTAAATTGGGTCATTTCAGTATGTTTCGCGAAATGTCAGAATAATTGGCCAAGTCAATAAACTTGTTCTTCAAAAGGACTCGAGAAAAATATTCTTCTTTTTAGGATTTTATTAGAACCAAGTTGAAAAGTTTGTTGCGCTCCATTTGATTCTCTGCGTTCATTTAAAAAGAAAAACAGAATGAAATCAAAGAATGGTTTATTCAATTCCATATCATGAGATATTTTTTTTGTGAAAAACATTTCTTTCTGTAATAATCATTTTTAAAACTATTTTATCATATTCTGTAAATTCTATTTTCAGAGGAGTTGGAAGATTTATTTCTGAAGAATAAAAGTGAAATGTGATTAGTTGTAAAATTTTGTAAGAACTGTAATACTTTTGATATTTTCATATATTCTTAATAATGTGGTTTTCAATTGTTTGCTTTTTGCATGTACTAGTTCAGCTAGAATTATAATCATAAATTTCATTAAAATTTCATAAATCATTTTTTGAAGAAAAGTATTTTTAAAATTAATACTTATCAAACTATTTTATAAACTGTTCAAAACACTGGATAAATATACAGAAATATTTCTTGACCTTTGTAGTCATAAGATAAGAAATTGCTTTCTGTCATCATTATTCTTTCAAATTTCATCAATTTAAATAATCATTTCATCAATAAAATTCATCAATTTGTGATTTTTACAATAAAAGTTAAATTAAGTTAGTGTCATACCTTTCTGACTGTTTATTTCTGCCAAAAAGAGCTGTAAGCATAGCAGTCTACCTTTAATTTCGAAACCGAGTCAAATAATCAGGTTGATGCAAGAGCTGTTTTGTATTGAATGTGTTATGTTGTGTGTTTTGAAGCAGTCTGAAAAATGCTGTTTAATAAATTTTCTGTTATATCTGGGAAAGATGCGACTTAAATTAATTATGTCGTGGTAACTGATTTGAGTTATCAGATGTAAACTTTCAATAAATTTCCTACATTAAAGGATGTTTTGCTTTATACTAATTGAAATTAAAATGAAAAAAATAAAACACAAGGAACTTATTTTGTATTAAATTGAGGAAAGTACTAAATTGAAAATTTTTTGTGCTGTACCTAATCGTTTTAAAATAATGTAAATACGTTGATATGCTTGAATTGAAATGAAATGATTAACTATGTCAAAATGAGCATATTCAATATATATATATATACGATTACATTTTTATTGATAGTAAAATCAAGGAAATATTGGAAACGAGATTCAATTAACTTTTTAGCACAGAAAAGGATTTAATTGGTGGCAAAAGATGCAATGGGTCAACTAAAAGGAGTGCATTCGTTGCCTCTGAAGGAGTTTGAATTTTCTCAATTTTGAACCAGAAACTAAATAGAAAATCCCCGACAAGGCCGGTCACCACTAAAAGCATCATTTCACATGGAGAACATTGCGACGAACACCTATTTTACGTGTTTTTGCTGCCATTAAAAAAAATAATGAGTTTTTGGTATCGTTGGGAAAAGAATTTACTACTATCAAGGGTAATGAGAATAATTGCTTTCCCAACTAGGCCACCACAACTACATATGAGACAATGTTGTAAAAAACGAGTCTCAACAATTTTTTCTATGATTTTAATAGTTTTTTACCTTTACCAATCAATATTTTTTCTTATAGGTAATACTTAGACTGCTTGATTAATAGCAGAATTTTTCTCTATATAATATTATCCTGCACCACATTCAACACTTTAAATGTTTTCCGGAAAAACTTTACACATATATTTAAATTACAAGCTCTAAATGTTTTGAAGATAATTTTTAAAACAAAATTGGATTGAAACTGTGTTTCAAAATTGAATTTATATGTAAATTCCATGAATTACAAATTACACAAGACCGAAAGCAAAATAGCCTAACAATCAAAATTTTCACAGATTGTAAAAACAATTTTCTTAGTAACACTTTTCTCCATTAGCCAGAAGAAAGACGCCATTAAGCCCTTCAGTGTATGAGATTTTTTGTCAGCATTAGTAAAGACAAACAAACGTATTGCAGCAATGACTATGAAGATCAAAAAGGATTATTGATGTTTTTTTCTGCTCATAGGATTGCATTAACGTGTCGTTCGTGACGTCAGCTCGTTAACTTACGTCATATGGAATTCTTTTCGTTACTAATCTGTACGAAATGGGTAACAAAAATTTTTAGTGATTTTTATTTAAAAATATTGTACAATAGCTTTCTATAAATAATCATTGAATGCGATTATTACAATCGCATAACAGGTAATGTAATGTATCAATGAAAATGTAATGTTGCTACATAAAGATTTAGTTACTCTATAGTTTATCGTTTGGTATTTTTCTTACATAAACCAGAAAGAGCTATTTTTCTATTTGAATCTTGATAGAAGATGTTTTCTTATAATTATTGAAAAATTTACGTTTAAGAGTGTTAAACAAAATTAAATTTACAAAAATAAAAAAAGAAATGAAGAATATAAACTTTTTATGTCTTATAAAGCGAACACATTTTTGAATAATTGTTATTTCAAAGAAAATAAGTATTTGACATTACAAAATTGTCTTGATCAACAATTAACAACGCTTGTATTTAGGAAAAGAAGAATATAGACCAAACTCTGTACTATCGGTTAGCTTTAATCATAGAACTTCTGAAAAATGTAAAATGTTAGATATAATTTAACGTAAAAATATACGTCATATATTTCAAAATCTAAATTACGGTTATATTTTTATAAGAAAGGATTATTGACATTATAATAAATAGCTTATCTCTCTGAAAAATAATTTAGTGAATAATTATGTGAATATTATTCTTCTAAGATATTAAAATATTTTATTTGTATAGTTCTTGCATTTTTACTTTATGGTTTAAAAATTAATTTTGTTTTATAGTTGCCAAATTTCTATGTATATATATTATAGGTTACATTCTTAAAATTTGATAAACATTTGTAAAAACCTTTTTCAAAAGAATCACCATTTAACTAAGCTTGATTAAAAGAGAAACAAGCATTAACAATTCAAAATGTTAAAGTTCATGAAGAAAATTCAAATATAAAAGCCTGCCAATATGCTGTTTCTCCAGGTCAATCTGAACTGATCTGAGTTTTAATAAAATTAAAATACAGAAAATCTTATTGAAAATTAATAAAACGCATCTTGTTTGTAATGTTAAAATAGTTGAACAATTCTGTTTTGAAATTCTTTGATGAAATATATTACTCAAAAAATCAATAAATGATAAATAAAATCAAAACTTTCTTACTTGCAAATGTAAAGTTGAATTATTTTATCCCATTTAAAATGTATCAAAATTTATAAAGTCAGTGTTTTCTTGTAGTTTCTGTATGTTTTATATTTAAGACTAAGCTAACTCTTTCGATACAAAGATACAATACATTTCAACAAATGAATAAAAATATTTTCTCCCAAGAATTTTTATATTGCATTTCTGTCATGGAATAAAGAAAGAAGGGAAAAGAAGTTTTTAAAAGTATGTAGAGAGATGAGAAAAATATTAGCCTGGGAGCATGTAAAAAGTTTTTCTAAAAAATATTATTTTGAATCTCGTATAAATTGAAACACAACACATCATTTTGCATTCAGTCAAGTTTTCTGAAGAATAAACTGCTTATAAGTAAACAAACAGAAACATGTTTTGTATGCATGTGTTGATAAAAAATATAATGGATTTTTTCTATCATGCAAAGCAGAAATGAAAAGGTAAAAATTGAAAAATCGTTTATTCAAAAAAAAAAAAAAAAAAGAACAAAAAAAAGTGTTTGGAATAAATGCTACCAAATATGCTTTGAAAGCATCGATTTAAGGAAAAATGAATAAGAAAACCATTCGTATTGGCATGAATATCATAGAACATTCGTTTCTTGCTTTAAACAGATTATTTGTAGTAAAATATCAGTGTTCACGTTGAACTTTTATTTTTAGATTTTTGTTTTCAAACTTCGATAGCTTTGAAGAGTATTTAAAAAATCCAATATCATGTTTTTAAATGCAGACTAAATGGTTTCTGCTAAACATTATAATTTAAGTTCCTTGGTGAAATCTATCTTAAATGTTTACCAGTATGCAAATTTACTATTGCGATTAGTTTAAAAAAATAGTTTCTTTTTATGTTACAAGTAATTCTACTACTTATATAAATAATGCCCACACATTATAAATCATAAAAAATACTCTTAATATTTATAAATTATTTAATCAGAAAAAAAAATTTCAAATTGTATGTAATATTACGTACGTAATATATTATCTACATACTCTTATGTGATATTACATATATATTGTTAATAAATATTTTTTTATTAAAATTTATATTATTTATATTATGAAAATTGATTATTTAAAAAGTAAAAAAATATTTATCAAAAAATCAGAAGTTAAATACCAGAAAAATATATATATACATATATATATATATATATATGTATATATATATTGTTCATAAAGGATTTGTTTATCAACAATTTTTTATTGTTTTTAAACAATTTATTTCGAATTATTATGAATTTTATTAGTATTTCGTGTAATATGAGTACATATTTTATAATTGCTATAGGACTACTAATAATAATAACATATACAGGAAATAAAAATAAACAATTTTAAAAGTATCTTGCATTTAAATATTATTCAACATAATCAAAATCTTCCTTGTAACTTTTAATGAAGATAATGTTTGAAATTGAATGAGTTATTATAAATTGTTTTAAAGTTTTTTGTAAAATAAGAATATTTTATATGCAATTCCATTTCATTTTCATACAAATTTGCTCGTTATTTCTATGTCTTAAAATGAAAATTTAAATTAATAGTAGGAAATATATTTTCCATACTAAAATATTATAATACACTTTCGAGTGGATTTACTTGAATATATTTATGTATATTTTCAAATAATTATTAAAGATTAATTTCTAAACCAAAATAACAAACGTAAATAACTTTTTTTGCAATTAATTCTTGAGAATCTGAGAAAATGCTTAGAGAAACTTACTGTTTAGTTTATAATATTGTTGTTTTTTTAAAAGACGTTTTTTAATAAAAATGCGAATTCAGAAATTTAATTTTTTGAAACAATGTCAAAAGAAATATGTTATTTATTAAAGACCATCATAAGTAGAGAAATAGATTATTTACCAAGCCAAAATATATAAACATCAATATGAAAAGGAAATTTCTGTATATATTAGGTTGGGGAAAAAGTAATCCATTATTTTTTCTGTAAACGTCTGTAGTGATCGATATCTCGTGAGGTATCTATCCAACAATTTCAGATTTATGCTCGTTGGAAAGGTGACATTTAACACCAAAATATCCTTTTGCGGTTTTTTGTTTGATTAATTCAGTTACGAGTACAAGGTTTTAAAAATGGAAGACAACAAACAGAAAATTCGATACATTTTCGTTTTTCTCTTGTAACGGCGAAAAAGATAGCCGGGTGGCTAAAATTGTGAAAGGTGTTTATCGTCCTATATAAGACTATAACAACCAGTTACGTACAATTTTGGTTTCGTCGATTCCGTTCGGGTATTTCTGATGTTAGAGATGCACCTCGCATGTGGATACAGCATCGTCGAAAATGTCTATAAAATATCAAAAATGATCGAAGTTAACCGCATGTCAGCAGTCGTAAGGCGCAAGACCTAAAAATCTACATGAAAGCTTTTTAAACCATTTTACAAAGTGAATCCAAAAGACGTTACATAAAGTTCACGTAAAAATAATGGATTTCTTTTTCTCCAACCTAATATATCTTTAATCCAGTTTTATGTAGCAAAACAAAAATAATTTTATAAGAAAAATCAAAACATATTTTTTGCAATATTTAATTCAAAATATTGAAATTCAGAATATTGGTTTCACATGTAACATGTTAGTGTCCCAATCATTCTAAATGTTGAAAAAAAACATAATTTCTTAAAATGTTTTATCAGCTTATAATCAAATAAAGTTCAGATATTTTTTTAAAGACCTCATTCACATGATTCATACAAAATGCTTTTTTTTCATGTAATCGAATTGAAATATCATAAAAGAATGGACAAAAAAATTTTGGAATTTAAAGTTTTTTAATCCTTTGATATATTTAAGAATTTTCAATTTCGGATAAAAATTTAAACCCTCATAAAATTGTTATTTAGATAGTTTTTTGTTTATAATCATTCCACAAATAGATCCACCACTATTGTTTCAATTTGAACAAAACTGTTCAATGTTTAAAATCTTAATCGCTTTAAGAAGAACTTTTTTTTGCTTTGTGAAGAAGAAAGTTACGTTTCGTTATAAAAAGCAAAAAATATTAAAACATTTTTGCTTTTCATATTAACATTATTTCATAGGAAACTCTTAAAATTACGTCGAACATTATTTAAAATTGAACTATTTTAAATTATCATCAGCTTTCTATTATTGAATTCTGTGTAGGAATACTTCTTTAGTATTCCATTAAATATAAATACAAAGTTAAATTTTAGAAACAGTAAAAAGTAATCAAAAATTTATAAAAGACAGTTTGATATGAAAAATGTGAAAAAGTTTATAATATTAAATATGTTACTTTTAGAACGATAAAAATGTAACTTATCCATAATGGTATAGATTTTTTGTGTCAAAGTTTAAAACAACAATTACAATTTATTACAATTTGCTGTTGTATATACCAAATATACTATGTTATTTTATTTAAAAAACATGCTTTATTAAAAATAAAAAAAACATGAAATTTTAAGAAACTAAAGTCTAATTTAATGAAAGAAAATAAACTGACCAGGATGAAAGAATTATGTTATATGTTTTGAAAATTATCAGGAAAATAATTTTTATTTCCTTTTGAAAGTAATTAAAATGCATTTTCACGAGTAAAGTATGTTTTTAAAAAGCTGCTTCCAGCAAAACTTTAAGTCTTCTAAAAATGTTTAATAATCAAATTACCAAACTATGACGATGCTTTATTTAAAAGAAATATAAAAAAAATTCTTTTATTAACTCATATGTTTAAAAATTAACTACAGTCGACAGTGAACTTCATTTTTAATGAAAGAAGTACTTGGGATTTATTTTATCACTAAAAGCATTTTGGAAAAAACTTTTTCAATGTTTTTATATTTAAATTTACAAACATTAATTGAAGAATTTTAGAATTTCTGTTGTCCTTGAACCAGCTAGGCTGGCAGTATTGGGTGCGCTGCTCCACCTTTTCAACTGAACCGTAATTTGGTGTGGTGTCCGACTCTCTCAGTACACTCATGCCATAGGTATCCGTTTATAGGGTAGGCAACCAATCACAACCAATTTATTCAAGGAAAAGACAAAGACAGGAAAGAGGGAGAGAGAGAGCACATCCATGCCCGAATCTGGATTCGAACCCAGGACCTACCCATCTTCAGTCAAGCACGTTGGCCACTGGACAGCATAGGCGGCATAATGTCTGTTAAAAAATATGAATGACATACTGGATTTAATTTTTTAACTTCACTTTTATTATCATTTGATAACGACATTCAATCATACACTAAAACAAACAAAGGATTAGATACATTCTATCAGATACTGACTGTTGAAAACATCATCTTAATCCTTTAACTCATCAAATATCGTTTAAATGTTTGTCCAAGCAACCAAGATAGTTGCTATGTGGTCTGAACTCTGATCTTCTATCTTACAATCTCGAAATTTGTTGTTTAAGATGTCAATATATAACAGTTGGGAATCCGCAATAAACCATAAATTCCATTTAATAGCAGATAATAGTAAACTTCCTGTACAAAATATGACCGAGTGATCAAACAAAAAATTGGTTGCCTAAATTGGATATTAAGCGTTCATCTATAAGAATGTTAACTAAATGTAATGACATGATAATAAAAATAGTTCATCATTAAAGAATAAACAATAATGAGTATTTTATTGAGATCAATATTCATAGAAAAGGTACTTATCTCAATTGAAAAGTGCTTCTGTATTAAAATAAAATATCTTTTTTCAAGCTGTTTTGAATTTTTTTTTATGTTTTTGAAAAAAAAATTTAATTTAAATGACTAAATTTTCAATATTATATTTACTAACATATTTAATATAAATGTTGATAAGAATAATTCGCCCTAAATATAAATAATTTGATTGATTCACAGATTTTATTAAATGTAATGAATATTAAATTTTGGACATTAAAAGTTGGAAAATTAAAAGGAATTCAGATAAATTAATTTTTTTAAATTGTTATATGTTTATCAGAAGTGAGTAAAATAATTACAAACAATATTATTTGGCACTTTAATTCGTAATATAAATGTTTTTGATGCAATTGTAAAATAGTTTGAAATACCATCGTTAGAAACTCACAATTTGTTGATATTGTATTTTATACTTCTCGTATCTCCAAAATTCAATAGTAATATTCTATGAAACTATTTTTTTTTACAAATATTGATGTATTGATTTATATTTTGCTCAAATAACTCAGATTTAAATTAATTTGAGATTTCTCTGATTTAGTTAGAATACAAGCAAAATAAATAAAATACAAAATAAAAAAAAATTAGTATTTTATTAACTTTAAATCTGTCATAGATTTTTAAGTTATCTTCAAAAAACAAAATATAGAGAGTACTTTTTTATATAAAATGAGTAAAAGTATAATCAATAAGTGATAGGTAACTTATAAAACTAATGAGTGAGGAAAAATAATTTTGCATATCATAAATTCTTACTTGAGATCTTATCTAAACTTTTGATGCTCCTTTTACACTTCACGTACATGTGGTTGTAGTTAAATGAAGCTCCTACAAACTTAAGAAAGAATATTAAAAGTCACTTTGAAAATGTCTTATAACGAGTCATAAAATTAAAAACACAATAAATAATATGTTTTATTTATTTATAGACTTGTGGACCTTATGAGCTGAGCTAAACAAGGAACTAAAGTTGAAAGTTGTATTACCACATTATCAATGATTTAATGTAATATAACAATAGAGGAATACAATAATATAGCGAATGGGATGTTTGGCGTCATGCCTGGTTCATTTGTAATATGTCCTTATCAAATTAGAGGTTTGAGAAGGCAAATCTTGTGATTTCGTTAATCAAGCTAGTGGAAAAGTATCTAATATAACACCGTTAATCTGGAAGGTCTTCTTCAATAACATTTTTTTAACGTTTTTAGATATGAATTGTGAGATTTAAGAAAGCATGGCAAGAGAGTTTTGGCAACAAACAACTCTTTGGCTTACAGCTGGAACAGTTTTGTCTTCTAGAGGTGTACTATGTAGATTAATTTTGACCTTATGACATGTGTTCCTAAGATTTAGAAAACATTTGCTGTTTTTCTCATTTTCTAAATGTATGGAAAAATTGTCCTTTTTCAGACAAAAAAAGATTTATTCATACACATTTGTCGTAATTAAAACATTTTCAGTTTTACAAGGAATGAACGTTTCACATTTATGAACATTTCATCGAAATGCAAGTATTTCCAAAGATTTCTAAGAGAAACAATAATTTGGGCATTATACTTCTTTTGTTTATAATTTTAATGACATTTTTTATAACAAATCCGTTCACTATGATTTCTTTGCTGAAAAATGATTTAAATGAATTTCGAGGGGTTTCGTCACAGAGCTGTTATGGGGGAATATAGTGGTTGCCGTTGCATTATATGAGGATTGGTAAAACCCCATATAACTCAGTTTTATGTCTTCATCGAAACTTCTAATTGTAGATTAGTCTCGTCAATAATTAAAATATGTGATAGCTATTTATGCGTTGGTATTTCTGTTAGAAAACACCTGGCAAAATCAAGACGCGTAAAGAAGTTGTGCTGTTTCATTTGTTGCACAAAATTAATCTTCTAAAGGTACAAATTCAGAATTTTGAATGACTCATGTACAAAGTTGCATACGGAAAGTAAATTCTTTTACAGTAGCTGACAAAGAATTAGAAGACAACTTTAGAGGTTGCAATTGCTACTTTTTCCTCAATCATTGATTGGCTTGCAAGTAGTATTTCTTTTTATGCAACATTAGAGAACAAATTCTTCAAACTTTTATATCATACTTTTAATTATATTTATGAACGTGAATGCAATATTTATTTTTTACATATAATGATATAACTTTACAAAGCATGGTTCTTATTTTGATAAAAGAATTTTAGAACAATGCATTTTACTTCTTTTTTAGTGGCGAATGATTTATACGAATAATATATGTGGAAACACCATGACTTAGTTGTAGGGAATCGCTTTTCGGAGTATGAGGTCTCAGATTTGATCCCAGTTATCAGTCCCGATTCTGCCTTTTGCAAGTTTTTAGCGGTGAGTGCTTATAGTTCTGAGTTTCCTCCCTTACAATAACTGAATATGGCTCAATATCTGTGAAAATCCTTACAATGACATCCGACTATTAGGATGTTCACTTAGGCATTGTCAAAAACCATTCATGTTTCTTTTATAATTAAAGGCTATGAGACTTATTGGCATATAATTTTAAATAGTACAGTGCTTTCTACAGTCATAATTTCGAATTATTTTCTTCACAAAAACTTCAATCTTATATAAGTTATATCTAATATATATTTGAAGATAAAATGGGATCACCTGATAAAGTAAAACACACACTTATGATCCTTTCAGCAACATCAATTAAATTTTTGCAGTTCCGCATTTCACTTAAGTGAGAAATTAATCGCACTTATAATTACTTGCAGTTCTTATATTGTTGACTCATAACCTAATGCCATTTCTAATGAACTAATTAAGATTTTTTTAATGAACTGGAAATAAGGTTGTAAAATATATTTGGAATAAGATATATTTTATATATTTTAATACTCTGATATACAAGAAATTAAGGCGAACATAATAAAAAAATGTTTTGAAGTTAATTTCAATTAAATTAATTTTAGAAAAGCAAGATTTATATTTATATTAAAATTTATATTAATTAAAGTCAGTTCATAGAGTACTTAAAAATCAATTATATAAAATTATTGAAATTTTAATTTCTAACTTTTAATAGAGTTTTGAATGGAAGAATCTAATAATTAGGTTAAAGTTGGTAAGTTGTTGGACCAATATTTAACTACTCTCAGATTTTATTTATAATATTTAATTCTTTGAGTCCAAAAATTTCTGTAATTTTTGGCTAACAACTGGAAGATTTTAAGTGCTAAAGTAGAATTAAGCTGATTTTGAACATTAGTTAAATAATGCCAAATATGTAAAATATGCCAAACTAAAAATC
>JAPDSC010153073.1:0-17305 GCA_026290005.1 Latrodectus geometricus
ATAATGAATGAAACATTTGCTGGAATATTAATTGATCATTTCTTGATCGAGACTGAAATGCAGATGAAATGGATTAACAGGTTACAAGAATCATTGAATTAACAAAAGTTCTTTTAAAAATAATACGTAAGAATTTAAAAAATAAATTAAGAACACGCATATAGGTTAAATACCAAGCATTAGAAAACTTCACAATGAAAATAAACACTAATAAAAATTAAAATATTTCTCAATGTAAATAAATTATTAAATCAACTTGAAATGTCTGGATTAAGCTCGCTTAGTTAAGATCCGAAAAGCACAATTCTCAGAAAAAATATTATTTAACCAACTTATGCAAATATAAAAATTGAAATATCATATTAGGCCAACATGCCGAATTTACTTTAAAATTGACACATTTATGTATCTCCAAAATAACACTCTGCCAAACGCATTCGCACAATGCTAGAAAGATTTGTAAACGTATATTTGTATTATTGACCCAAAATATCGTAAATATTTTACAGCTAGATATCGGCAAAGCTGAAATGGTAATTCTACCTTCTGTTTTGCTTTCGGGAATTCCATAGTATCCTATGGGGAATATTTTTTCAGTCACTATAGAAAAAACTTCCATGTTCGATTTTTAGTTTATTCTTCTAGTATTCTTTTTCATCTGGGATATTTTGTAGCTTTCCTTCTTCCTTTGATTTCTTCATTCTGGATTTTTCTGTTTCGTTTTCGCCGTCTTTAAAAAAAATCTTTCGTCAGTCTTTGAGATATTTTGCTGGAAAGAAATAAAATTGAAATCTATCAAATGGGTTTGCTGCTTGCCAGACTTTTTTTATTTTAGGCTAAATCTATTAGATGTTTTGCTTTTATAATGTAAAGGAAATATTTTCTTAAAAATTATACATTGTTATTAATATAAAAAATAAAATACTTTATAAATAAAATGCACAATTGATATGCTGGCACTTTTTTAAGGTAACACAGTATGAATGAAAAGTTTTCAAAAAAATCACATAAATTGGTATCTTAAAATTTCAAATGTTAGTTCTCAGCCACATTTAAGAAACATAAATGGAATTCAGTTATAATATCAAAATATTGTTAAATAATATAAGAGTTCAAAACACGGATACTTAATTATGGTTTTTTTTAAATTTTAAACGATTACTTATGTGCTGGTTATGTCAATTATTATATATTAATTATTAATAGATAAAATATAAATAAAATATTATGTATAAAAAAGCTACTCACATCTACTGAACGTAATATCTCAAAATAAATATTAGACTTATTATCAATATACTATGCATTAACATTAAAGAATACAGTATTTTATAGAAATGCATATTATATATTGTAAATTAATATAAAACAAAACATTCTCCTGAGTGCAAAGAAAAAATATCTTATAAATAGAAGAATATGGTTCCAACAAAACAAATAAGTTTGTCTATTGCTGTTCATGAATAAAATATATGCCTCAACATTATATAAAAGAAAATATATCATTTAAAGCTTATATGTATTTTAAAAATTATAAGTTTTTAATTCATTATTTAATTACAGCTGTTAAATAATGATTTCGTAAAATAATTAACGACAATTATTAACTTGATTTTAATACTTGTCTTAAAACAAAATATATTTTAATGTAATTCGTGAAGTAAGTTGTAGTTTTACTAAAAATTTTCAATTTCAATTTCTTTTATTTGTTTTTACACAAATATGCAAAATCACTTATAGGTGTTCTATTTGTAAAAGCCCACTGCAAAATATAATCAGTTTTTTTCTCGCAAATTATTTATTTTATTGGTTTTTTTATAGAAATATTTAATTTTATAAATATGAATGTTTTTCAATTCTTCACAATGAATGAAACCTTCGAAATAACATTAGCATTTCTAATTTATATAATAAATACTTTTCAGGTTAATCAAATAATGCAAAACTTTTCAGGTTAATAACACGATATATATGACATGACTAAATAATTAATATAATCATAATTAAGAAAATATAATTTAACAATATATCCTGATTAGCTATTTTATGTTTCAAGCCATATCCTTTTTAAAAATTAGCCATAGTAGAAATTAATAAGTAGTACCATAGTAGAAATTAATAAGTAGTACCATAGTAGAAATTAATAAGTTAATGTATCATACACACACACACATTTAAAAGATTAAATAGTTATCTGTAAAATAAACTTTGCATTATTTTTCTAAGCGTAACTTTTTTTCTCTCATAGCTCGGTTTAGTTTGTTCTAAAACATTGGTGTGTGTTTTAGTTTATTCTATTGCAAAGTTCCACAATACTTTCTCTCAAAATTCGTTTTCTTTAATTTTTCAGGCATTATTCAACCAGATCAAATCATTGCAACTTTAAATGTTCTCTACTCCTATATTAGTACATAATTTTCATTTATTTTTTGTGGCTTATATGCCTTTCACATTTTCCACATGCTATTGTATTCTTATATTTCTAAAAACCTTATATTTTGTATCAGATCTTTCTGGATTACGATTGCATCTCCATATAAATTCACGATGGTGTTTTTAATTTAAGCAACGGGTCGTTTTTCTGCCATAATTTAGTGAGAAATCATCTGAAAGACATGGAATTCAGACAAGAGACACATCATTTTGTATTTAAAGGATGACGAAAGCATAGTTGCACAAAAATGAATACAATGCATACAGAATGGAATCAAACAAATATAGGCTTTATTGACCATGTGAATTTTTTGGAAATGAACAGGCTGATAGGCTTGTTTTAGTAGTATCTCTCATATCACAACCTGGCTCATGTATACTTTTGAGTAACATCAAAAGAATCCTTTACAGTAAATTACAAAATTTATATTTATACATGTTTTGTATATTGACGCAGATGTAATACGGGATGTGGTTTCTTGCTCAAAAAAAAGCAGCGGCATCCTCAGTTCCCTGCCTCGATTTGTTTTAGTTGCATGCTTTTATTTACTTATTCAACATGACTATTTACAGAAGCATTTATATCTCATTAAAATCAAGAATTCAGCTTGTTACTTTTTGTGCCACTAAGGGTATATGGGTGGTAACAACTTCCAACACTGTCCCATTTTTTTTTTAAAAGTTTCTTGAAAACAATTCCGTAGATACCAATTTTATTGTTTTATTCTTCATTACATTTTGTTAGGTTGTTCACCAACTCATATAAGAGATGCCAAATAAGGGCAATAGATGAAAAAGTAATTGTTTCATGTTAAAAAATACTTTATTGTTTTATTTTGCTTAACACATGCGAAAAATCTTAAGCAAAATAAAACAAATTACTCATCTGCTTTAGGTGAACTTAAAATATTAGAACTAAAAAATAAGATAACTTAAAATATTTATAATATCGTCTGCCGCAGATGTTAAATTAAAAAAGTAATAATAAGCCAGTGATCATACAACCCTTTTCTAAGTTACCTACTCATGAAAATGCCCTCATATGCATAAAAAAATATATTTTATGAAGGGTTTGAATAAAGTAAATATTATTTGTAATACACTGGTTTGCAAAACGTAAACAACATGTGTTTTTTTTCTGCCATAACTCCACGAGACATGATCCAAGGGACTTGCGATTCAGACATAAGATACATCATTTTGTACTTAAAGGATGACGAAAGCATAGTTGCAAAAAAATTAATACAATGCACACAGTATGGAGTCAAACCAAAGTAGGCTTTATTGAACTCACAGTATCGCTGCACAAGATTATCTGTCCAAGAGGAGCAATAACTGTTTACGAATCTTCTAGCTCAATAGTCGAATCAAAATTTTGCTTCTGGAGTACGTGAGATTTGTGAAATTAAAACTTCTATTGTTAACGAACACACACACACATTTATTCACAAACATTAATTGACAAAACGACACATTACAAACAAGGTTTACAAGACTAAAACATCTGAAATAAGTTTTGAGCGCACACTCGCTCGTTGCATTCTCTTATACCACTTGAGTGTCCACTTGAGTTCTCTCAAGTACATGTGTGGCGGAAACATAGCCAGTGAATTCGCAACACACCCCACTTGTACTCTGTTAAGAGTACACTAACTCATATTAACAACAAACAATAATATAAAATTTTTTAAATCACATACATAATTATAAACATACAAATATACACAAAATACACAAGACACTATTTAATAAAGAAAATAGAGATCAATTTATTTCAAGTGGGTAAATTAACTGGATTGGTCGCTTGTAGCGACCTTTAGTTGTTCGGACAAGGCAAGAACGTACATGTCCATCACGCCCCACAAACACCTCTTCGATGATGCCAAGAGGCCATAATAATTTGGATTTAGGTGTACCTTCAATCAAAACGACGTTTCCTATTTTTAGATTATTTTCTGGTACTGGATGTATAAAATTATGCGCATTTTTCAACTGCATTAAGTAATTTTGTTTCCATTTAACCCAGAGCCGACGTACGAGGTTAGTCTGATATAACCTTTGACGAGTCAAACCTTCCTTCGTGGAAGGTGGATTGGCAAATATCTCAATAAAATGCCCTGGATACTTAACATTTTCAACACCAGGAAACAAAAAATGGGCAGGGGTAAGAGGCTGCGGTTCCTCCAAATCATTACTTACATAAGTAAGTGGTCTATGATTTAATACTAGTTCAATTTCAGCTAGGACAGTCATCATTTCCTCAAAATTAAGACAAGCCTTACCCAATATTTTCTTCAAAGGCTCCTTGACACTCCTCATGAGCCGCTCATAAAAACCACCCCACCATGGGGCATGAGGAGCAATAAATTGTCAGGTAATGTTATGTACTGCAACAAAGTTTTTTAAATCCGGATCATTCAAAATTTGAGAAAGGTCCCTCAAAATGTTATCTACAGTTCTAAAACTCTTAGCATTGTCTGAAATGATGACCCTACAATTTCCCTTTCTTGCCAAAAACCGTCTTAAAGACAAAATAAAGCTTTTAACAGACATGTCAGTTATCAATTCTATGTGCAAGGCTCTCGTGACCCCACATGTGAATAAAGCTATATAGGATTTTTGTTGAGGGTTCCCCGAACGAATAAAAACTGGACCAGTGAAATCAATTCCTGACACTGTAAATGGGGGACTTTCAAGTACTCTAGTTTTAGGTAATTGAGCAGTTATTTGTTTAGCAGCCTTTACAGAATATCTATTACATATCAAACATGATTTCAAAACACCTTTCACCACTTGTCTACCCTTTGGAATCCAATATTTGTTTCTAATTTGAGCAAGAGTTGCTGACACAAATTTTGTTATGTTCTCTTAAAATTAACAATTTAGTAAATCTGGAATGTCTGGGTAGAATAATTGGATGAATTTCATCGTCTGACAAACTACTTTCTTCGAGTCTACCTCTCACACGCAAAACATGGTTTTCATCACAAAATGGGACTAATTTAAAAAGAGAAGTTTCCTTTGGAATCTGTTTACCCTTTTCAAGACATTCTAATTCGGAAGAGTAGACAAGCATTTGTTCAAATTTAATCCATTCTAATTCTGCACGAATAAGTTCAATTGCAGTATAAGGTCCCATTTTAACCTGCTGCTTCTTCAGTTTACTCACAAATCTTTTGACCAATACAGTAATTTTCAAAACCCTTGTAAGGCTACTATAGTTATTTAAATCAAAAATGAATTGAGCATCCTTAATAATACATTCGTTTTGACTTATATTTCCACATTCCTTTCGTAATTCTAAATCCCCAGAGGGATTTTCAATTTGAGGTTTGCAAGGCCAAAATTCCCGGGGTTGACTTAACCAAAGTGGTCCTTTCCACCATAAGACATTTTTCGCTAAATCACCGCCAGAAACGCCTCTAGAAAGGATGTCTGCTGGGTTTTCCTTTCCGGGGCAGTAAGCCCCGGAAAGGAAAACGTTATTACGATCTGTTAAATGTTGGATTTCTTCCACTCTGTTTTTAACAAAAGTTTTAAACTTAGTAGAATTACTTTGAATCCAACATAAAGTTATAGTAGAGTCAGTCCAGAAAAAAGGAGATATATTATACTTATTGAAGCATTTACCTACTTGATGGGTTAATCGTGAAGACAAAAGAGTTCCCATTAACTCAAGTCTAGGCAATGTAAGGCCTTTTAATCGAGCTACACGACTCTTGCAACAGATAAAACTAACAAAAATATTACCATCAGTTGATATGGCTTTAAGATACAGCACAGTTCCATAAGCTAACATAGATGAATCTGAAAAAGAATGAATTTCAAATGATATAAATTTACAATTCAAATTTGAAAAATAGTATCTAGGAATTTGAAGTGAGTCTAAGGTCTTCAGTTCATTGCACCACATCTGCCATTTGTAATACAGTGATTGTGGAAGTGTATCATCCCAGTCTAGATTGTTGCTCCAAATTTCTTGCAATAGGCACTTTAATTTGATGACGAAAGGTCCCTTATATAGGCAGTCGTTAATAGATAACTCATTTTCTTCATGAGATGATCCGTCAAATACAATTCGAAGACGAATAGTTGATTTATCTTCTCGAATGACCGCATGATGAGATAAGTAAAACGATGGTTCTTGACACGGTAGTTCCGAATCACACGACGACCTCTCAACAACACCTTCCTCGAGATACCCATCTATTAGCTTCTTATAATCCTCATAAAAAGACAAGTTTCTACGAAATCTCTTCACTAAAGACCCAAAACGTTTACGAGCGCATTCTCTATTGTCAACCAATTTTTCTTTCATCTCTGCTTTCCAAGGTAATTTAACACAATATCTCCCATCAACAAATCTAATACTATCATTAAATGTTTGCAATATTTCCTGTTCTTTCACAATCAAGCAATTTGCCTCTATTTTTTCAATGCCCAAGTTTACTAGTTCCCAAAACCGTGTCAGTTCAGCTGAGTCAACCTTTAGATCACTTTGAACTAAGTTTACTAAAGCGGATTCACTCACTTTATTACATTTCCCCTGCAACGACCATCCAAGTTCAGTGTTAACAGCTACCAATGACGCATTTAACCTTTCAAATCTTTTGACCAACTCCCAATAATAATCTGATCCCAACAACACTGAAATTTGACGATTACTAGACAATTCTCGAACATTAAATGTCAAATGATATCCCTTTTCCTCCATCTCAGCATGAGCACTTAGGTCTGGAAAATTTATTGCAGCTTTCGATATTTCCTCAATTTCTAAAGCCTCAATCACCACCTCATGTCCATTCAAAACATTTCGCAACTTCAACTCTACTCTGCGACAGACCTGCAGCCTAGGAGTCTTAGCGCCAAAACTATGAATATTCAATTTCTTTAAACCCACTACCTTTAATCTCAATTTTTTAGAAATACTTTTTTTAACAAATGTTCTTTCACTACCGTTGTCAAAAATACAAAACCCAAAATCTGACAACTCTTTGCCTACTATTTCCACCTTCACACATTGCAATAAAATTCCTGTTCTATTATTCCTCATAAAATTTGAAGAGGTAGAAACGATCTCATTAGATTTTGTATTTGTGTCGTGCTCGATCCTTTGCCTTTTGGAATTTTCTGATTTAAAACATATTGCGCGTGCGTGCTTTCCATTACAGAAAGAACAACAGGCTTCCTTACAACTTTTTAAATAGCAATTTAAATTGCAACATGACAAGCATCTTTTGTCTCTTATAAGTTTATCTCTCTTTTTTTGAGCGTTCGAATTTTCACAGAGATGGCTCAAGTGACCTTGACCGCAAAAGATGCAAGTGTTTGCACTGGCACTAGTCAGCAGCTCATGAGCGGAAGAACATTTATTGCTATTGGGAGCGCCGAAGTTTCTACGATTGGGTCGCTTAGTCTGGTTAAGTGGCTCCTTGGGAGGGGGGACAGGAGAGTGTGTACGAAAAGTTCTCTCTCGTGCAATAATTGTCCTATGCAGAAAATCCATTAATTCCTCTAAATTATGATTACTACTCGAAATCTGATTTTTGCTAAACTCTAAAGCAAGATCACTGGGGAAAAGTTTTAAAATTATAGAGGAAAGTATTACACTATAGTTTTCTGATTTTACACCTAAACTCTCAAGAGAACGAATTTGAGTTTGACATTTAAAATATAAATTTCTCAACTCATGTAAGTTAGAAATATGCTTTAACGGTTTCATGTTTAACAATTTAGATACATGGGCATTAATCAACACATCCTTTTGACCAAAAGTGTCTTTAATTAATTTTACAGCTGATTTATAGTTTTCCGCAGTAATAGCGAAACCTTTGATACAAGAGAGAGCTTCTCCTCCAAGACAACCAAACAAATAAGAAAACTTTTCAACATCTGACAGGGCAGGATTATTGTCAATCGAATTTTCGAATTGATTCCAGAAGTTTAAATATTCAGAAGGCTCTCCGAAATAAGTTTGCAATTTCAATTTAGGCAATTTGGAATTTATGTTTGATCTACCATTTCTATTATTTGTTATGAGTGGGACATTTGTATTTTCATCTTTAACTGTGGTTTGCAACAGTTTTATTTTATTTTTTAATTTTATAGAGTTGAAAATAATAATTTCATTGTATTTATCAATCTACTCAATTTCCGATTCAATTTCAGTAGTCTCAACGAAATCTTCGGTTTTACTATCAACAGCTTTAAGCTGTTCGTGTTTACATTGTAATTGTACTAAGAAACTTTCTAATTCATCGACCTCAACATTTGATTCACTCAAACGATTTTCTATTTTCGAAATTAACCTTGTAAGCTGACTTCTATGTGCGGTGCGCTGTTTTTTAAACTTCTCTAATTCTTTTTTATCTGCCATTCTAGATACAAATATTTCAAACAAACTTACATTAATAAAATACTTATTAATCTGTAAATCACTCTAAATAGTTGAACAAACAATAGCACATCATAACCAAAGAAATTCAAAAAGATACTTTGAACCCTTGAAACTCCAATTAATTACTTCAAACAAATATCAATTATCAACAAATCCTCACACAAATACTATACTCAACTTATGAATCAAATTAGCAATTAATAATTCAAACAATCATTTGAAACCTCCAAATTTTCGGAATGAAAGAACTAAATCGACAAAAATATAAACTGATAACTATCCTAACATATTTTCAATTTCGAAACTATTTCACTTAAACAAATTTCAATGTTAAACAACATTACTACAACTTTAGAACATTACCAGTTATATTTCAAACAAACTACAAAACTATTCTACAAACCGAAATGAATTTCTTACTCACCCCACCAAGCGTCATTCTTTGTTGTTACGATTTCAAAGTATTCAAATCCCCGGGTTTCGGCACCATGTTTACGAATCTTCTAGCTCAATAGTCGAATCAAAATTTTGCTTCTGAAGTACGTGAGATTTGTGAAATTAAAACTTCTATTGTTAACGAACACACACACACACATTTATTCACAAACATTAATTGACAAAACGACACATTACAAACAAGGTTTACAAGACTAAAACATCTGAAATAAGTTTTGAGTGCACACTCGCTCGTTGCATTCTCTTATACCACTTGATAGTCCACTTGAGTTCTCTCAAGTACATGTGTGGCGGAAACATAGCCAGTGAATTCGCAACAATAACAAACCGATGTTACTTAGTATGGGATATGCCCTGTACTTACTTCAATGATTGCTTAGTACCATCTCCCTAGACTCAGCAATAAGTTGTCCAGCAGTTCTTGCTGAACAATCTGGTGCAGTAAGAGTGCTCATTCCTCAATCAGCATTGGTTTCTGTTGCTGCTTGATCCCCGGGGGATGCAATCTTTCCGCAATGCGTCTCCCCAAAGCATCCCATATATGTTTTATGGGATTTAAATCAGAAGAGTACGCTGGAAAATTTATTAGGGTGATGTCTTCATTTTTCAGTAGCTGCTGAACAGCACGAGGCAGATGTGGCAGTGCATTGTCATCCATAAAAATGAAATCTGCTTTAATGTTTTCCTAGGATGGCCACCACCAACCTTTTGAACAGCTGTACCTGTGGTTTAGAAGGCTTCCCAAGTCCGCGAAACGACACTTTTGCTCATACCAAACACTTCAGCTACACTGGTCACACTACGTCCCTCCTCCAGTTTTCCAATCACTCTTCTACGTGTGAAGTTATCCAGGGGATTTCTTCTAGACATACTTCAAGGTCACACTCACTTGAAAGTTCGAAACAAAAGACTAATTGCTTCTCTGTCTTTCCTTTTATTGTTGGCTTGAAGTGCGCCAGCCGAGAGCTTGCGTTTTGTATACGCTCACCTCACCTCTGACGTTTTTCCACTATTATTTGCATACGCATGAGCTTTCTACTGAATTACGTGTTCAACGCACTGATCGCAAGAGCTCCTTTTAAGCAATTTTATGGCTATCTGCTTAAAATTTACATTGTTGCTTAAGTTTTGCACACCAGTGTATATTGACACTACACATTACAACACATGATATTTTCCTTAGAGGTTTCTTAAACCTTTTGTATACTTTTGCATTAAAAAAATTTTAATACATAATCTTTATTTTTTATATGCAGGTCTTAAGCAAATTTGTATTTATCTGTCTTCATTATATATTCTACATCTGCTTTATACGGTTTCTCTGTAATTTATTCTTAAATTTCCATTATTTGAGTATACTGATATCTTAACCTGACTTCTGATACTGACTTCTTAATATTTTGACATGATCAAGAATTTGTTTATATTAATCTCTAAGGCTGTTTAGTTTGCTAAAAAATATTTTTAACTTGTATTGAGATAAAATTGCTTGTTAAAATAATAGCATTAACACTTGCGTATCCACAGACTTAATTTGATATCACAGGCATAATTTAGTTTTCATAGTTTTTTTCAAAAACAAATCTCCAAAACTTTTCTGGCTTGGAAGTGTAACCAAAGTGATATTAAACAGTACACATTTCATAATAAATTGCGTTGATTAACACCCATGTGTATATTAAAATGTGTTTTTAGTTGTTCATCTATATTTTAAGCGCGTTGGTGATTTACATTGACAAGTTTGTAAGTAATATGCTTTGTTGGTATTTTAAACAAGCCTATTGATTAGAACAGCTTTCTCCCAATCATATTGTCAATTTCTTGATTACTGTTGCCAAAAATCCAGTATAAATCTTTTTAATACTTATAAAAGTTTTTCTAACAATAAAATTCTAGTCTCTTGTTACATTCATATTTACACCTTTATTAATATTTTCTAAGAAAATCTTGTCAGTAGGGTGTTATCATGATTGATTATTAATTATAATATGCGCATTTCATTATACTTTCCGTAAAACAAGTAATTCTAGGTTATATGCCGACATCAACTCTATTATGAATACCAAACTTCATACTTACTTTACTATTACATTCTATGTTGTTATAATCAAAACATTTTCAGTGCATCACTTCCATATTGTTTTATGAGAAGGCCATTTTGTACCTTTTCTTAAGATTTTATAGCATACATGTTTTTGCAGAATGGGCTTATATGTAAGTCATCTTATATATAAGTCTTAAGGCATCCGGTATTTCTTTTCACTTAGCATATTATCCTTAAACTGTCTGTCTTGGATAACTGATCCAAAAGTCAAAGTTCTAGTCAGCATATCTTTTAAGATTAATAGCCAGTCCAAACCATATAACCAAGCAATGATAAGAAACGTTCCACCCTTGGTGATCTACTGCTTCTCCCTTCTCTCACTATCACCCTCATATGGCAATATTTTAAAGGAATCTTAAAGGAAACATCACATTATATGAAAATTTGAAATATAAGTACCTTGTTTAATAGAAATACAAAATGTGTTCTATATATATATATATATATATATATATATATATACACGTATGTATGTATGTACATTATTTTAATGAGGTACTTAGAAACAAATAAAAAAAATTGTTAGAAATGCTTATAAGATTTTAAATATAAAAATAAAATGTCATTCTCATATAGCTATAATGCAGGTTAATTCAAAATGAATATAGCCATTTACAAATGGAATTTTTTGTTAAAAAAATTTATTGACAAGATTAACATATATTGCAGACGAATTTCAAAATATTGTTAATATATGTTAAAGAGGTTGTATGTGAGTTCCTTAGGTTCTATGGACAACATCTAAGTGGTAGTTCATATCACGTCATATATTATAAAAAATGTCTATTATCATTGACTAAAGGTCATTAGAAATAAATACTTTAAGTTAATATTTTTTGGGAATGTGGAACAGATATACCCTGTCTTTTACATAATCTCATAAATAAAATTTGCAAGGTATCATAAAACCTGGTGATCTTGGTACCCAAGATAAGAGAACTTTACCGACTTCTCCATTTCAACAAATTCAATGCTTTGGAAGATGTTGTTTTAAAAATCTGCTTGACACCCTGTGATTAAATGTATGTGGTTTTGAGAAATATAGGACACATGTGGTTCTCACGTCCAAACAAAATAATTCAAAGTATGCATTTGCAAAAAAGGCATCAGTGATTGCAGACATGCTTTAGAATGCACGGTGTAAAATGGAGTACCGCCTATTTGCAGTTTGCGTGACCAAGGGAAGACACAGACCATCTGTAACGTATGTATATAAAATTTTGAAATTTCATTTACATTCTGAGTTAATGTTTTCATCGCGATATTTTTAATTAAGGATAAATAGCCAATTGTAATTACTCTATACTTTCCAAATAACCCTGAGTAATTTTTTCAAATATTTTCTATAAAAATATCTCAAAATTCTTAATTTTGTGTTCAATAATTGCAGATTTACAAAAAGCTGTAAAAATATTTACTTCAAGTTATAGTTACACCATATAATTTAATTAACTTTCTTTGTGCATCTTTTTAATTGGCTTAATTAAAGTATGGTAAGGTATTTGAATAAAACGCATTCCTAAATTCATTTCGAGTGAGGTGTTGTTAATGTTATTAGATATAATTGTTAATACTTATATATTTTAGAATAATTAATATTAGCTTAAACACATTTTGAATCCTACATTATTACCCCACGAGTAACTAAGTTACTTTTAAAAAACATTATAACTGGTATCAGAAAACTACGGGAATAAACTAATTAAATGATGGGTAAGAGAAAATGAATTTTTTTAATAATAATCGAATTCAATGGAGTCTTTAAATCTTGCTGGAATCTTAAATATTCTGCAAGTTCGAGAACTTATAAGAAATACATTTTCATGGTTTACTTTCAATGTATCTTCTTTTATAGAAGGCAAATCTTTGGACATTTGATGGAGTTAAAGGCCCTATTATGTCACTATGAAATTCTTAAAATCTCTCAGTAGGGTTCTGATATTTTCAAAAAACTGATTTTGTATGGCAAGAAACTTTGTTTTTCTGGCAGGAAATGCATGCTTAAGCTGAATATTGAATGTATTTTTTGATGTTGCGCCACATAAATTTTGAAATTATATATAAGAGAGAGAGAGAGAATTTTTGGGTTATTAGTTTGAGTTATATTTTTGGGTTCAAAATTCCAATAGTTAAATATTTTCAATCTATATTTCTTTGGTATGTAGGGTCGAATTGATGTGGTTGATATGATACACCATAAATGTTTTCCTGGTGGTAAGGGATATTGCTGAAATTTTAAGGAAGACAAATTGTGTAAATTTTTAGGTTCTTCATCTAGAATTCGACTATCTGCTATGTCGTCATAATTGATTTTGGTTACTTCTTTAATTCTTGATAATGTGCCATCTATTATATTGTTCTCACCTTTAACATGTTTGATATTTGTTGTAAACTCTGAAATATATTTTAACTGTCTGCATTGCCTGGGTGAAGATTTATCTGGTTTTTGTCAAAAGGAGTTCAGCAGAGGCTTGTGATCACTAAATATGGTAAAATTTCTCCCTTATAAAAATGTTTAAACTATTTTATAGACATATAAACTCTCAAAAATTCGCGACCATACGTGCTATATTTTTATGTGTATTATTTAGATTTTTTTAAAAAGAATGCTATTGGCTTCCATCCATTTTCATCATTGTTTTGTAAAACTGATCCGATAGCTGAATCTGAAGTCTCTGTAAACAAAGTCAGAGTTAGATCAGGATTCGGGTAGAATAACAAAGTATCATTGGCGAGATCTTGTTTACATTTTACAAATTGCTTTAATATCTTTTCTGTCTAATGAATTTTGATTCTGTCCTTTTTTAAGAACTTTTCTTATTGTCATGTAGAATGACTTACATTTTTGCAGCATCTTTTAAGTAACGGCGATAAAAATTGATCATGCCAAGAAATGTTCTTAGTTCATGAATAGTTTGCGTTGTTTTGTAATTTATTGTGACTTCAACATTTTGAGGCAATAAATGAGAACCTTTGGTGTAATCAAATAAAAATTCTACATTTTGCTTTCCAAAAGTTGATTTTGACAAATTTATTTTTAAGCCTTACTTATTTAAACGTTAGAAAACTATATTTAGGTGTTTTCCATGCTCTTCTTCATTACGTGATGCTATTAATACATCATCAAAATCGGTAAATGTAAAATGTAAACCTCTATGAACTTCATGAATAAATCTTTGGAGGGTGGTAGGGGCATTTTTTCAACCGAAACTCATTAAATTAAATTCCTACAAGCCAAATGGTGTTATAATTGCAATTTTACATTTATCTTCTACTGATATAAATACTTGATAGAGTGCCTTAATAGATCAATTTTGGAAAACATTTTGGTCTCTTTTAAAATGTGATGAAAATCCTCAATTCTTGGTATTGGATAACTATCGGACACTGTTTGAAAATTTAACTTCCTGTAATCACCCCATCGAAGATATAAACATTCTTTTTTATTACGAAATTTAATGAATTTGACCATTGTGATTTTGAAGGACGATTTATATCATTGTCTACCAAATTTAAATTCCTTCTTAGCAGTTTTTAGGCGTTTCGAGTCAAATTGGAGAGGCTTACAATGTACAGGCTTTCCTTATGTTACTATGAAGTGTTTTACACTATACTGTTTATTTTAAATTAACAAGTTTCACTTAAATATATAAGGATATTTAGAAAACAGATTGGAATATTTATTTAACTTATTTAAAGGGCTTATATTACTTACAGAAATTGAAGAAAAATTACCTTTGACTCAAAGCTTAGTTTCTCCATCAATCAATTGTTGGACTTTAAGGTCAATAAGTAAGTTAAATTTATTCAAAATGTTAGCTCCTTATACGTACTTTTGCTTTTATAAAAGAAAATTGAAAATCTCTACTTAAACCAAGATCCGTGTTAGAAATTTCAATTTCGTTTGTTTCGATTTCTAAACCATTGGCAGCATATAATTTAAATTTAGAATTTTTTTTTTTTTTTATCTTTAAGTAATGCCAGAATTATGCTTACACTATCAACGAGATCAGCCCCATTATAAATGAGAAATATTAAAATCGTTTTTTTTTTTTTTTTTTTTTTTTTATCTTTTACAAATAAACGAAATTTGGAACGATCCTTCACACATTTCCAGGAGACGTTGTCGCCACATCTACTGCCACATTTAGTATTCCAGATTTCTATTGATTTTTTTTCAATTGGCATGATGCTTGGCACTTTTTTGGTTCGCATTTGTTTCTAAATTTAAAAATGAAATAACAATTTTTTCAGTTAGCGTTATAGCGAGCTCTCAAGCTGCTCCGTGAACGTGAATAAGAGGTACGGTAGTTCGTTCTTGAATTTCTGCAGTCTTAAGTATTATCAAAATCTTGGATCCGAGAGTTTATATCATTGAATTTATCTACCATTACGGCTAGGTATGAAATATCTTCTTCACTGTTTAATAATATGTTCTTTATAGTTTCATATAATTTTTCTGCCACAAATGTCTTATCAAATTTTCTGAAACATCAGTTGTAGCAAGGAATCGTAATTTTTTTGCAAAAGTTGACTAGGTTTCATGTTACCCAGTTCAATACCAGTGATAAGTCTCTTTATTGGGGAGTTTTTGCTTTCCTTAAATAGATTTAAAAGTCTATTTTTAGCATCTGTAAATTTGTTTAAACTATCACCATTCGCAATGTTTCAAATGTTTTTCACATATGTCGGTTCTAATTGCGAAACCAGGTAATTGATCGTTGTTTCTTCAGATATTTTTCCCGATATTTTTAAATTCAGTTTCAACTTGAAAAAATTAAATTTCTCGTTTATCTACCCAGAAAGGTGATTTTTTTATGCTTACTTTGTTGAGTTCCAGCGATGAATTTGCTACATCGTCAGATACTTCTATGCACGACATTTCTTTCTTCAGCGGGTCATCAATTCTATAGTCACCAAAATTAAGATGACAAAAAAATTTTATTCAGTTGAATATTTACAATTAGTAATTGATATTTTATTTACTATGTTTATACAATTTATATTTTACATTTATTTACGTTTTGCAATAACTTAAACATACTTTGAAAGTAGCACTTTCAAAGAGAAAAAAAACTTTCTTTTTTTTTTATATATCCCTTGTTTTACTGTTGCCAATTCACTTGATAGAAATCATAAAATATTTTTTAAGAGTTCTAATTGTGTATTATAAATTTAAATTATAATTTTATAATATTGCTATTAGATAAAATTATTAAAACTTAGATACTTCAGAATTTTTTATTAATAACATAAACACATTTACACTCCTACAAAGGTATTCAGTTATGATGAAATACACACTAATTTTAAATATATTAATAAAGTATATGTTTCACTTTTTTGTGAAAATACATTTAAACATTTTTTTTTTTTTTGATTTTGTATTAAATACAGAAAAAATACAAAATTATTAAGTTTTAGTTTAGTTTTGAAAAACGTATAAGCTCACACAATTTAGTGTATGACATCTAGAATCAATAAAGAATATGCAGAATTTCATGATCATACATGAAACGTTTCATCAAAGAGGCAACCGAGTATTTTGCTCTGTGGTTTTCACGAATGTATAGTTAGAAAATTATCTGAAACAAATTAGACTCATCACCATTTTATTTTATTGAAGGACTAAAATAATAATCACCAAGCATTGTTGTTCTGTGTTGATGACTTTACCTTGTCTCGTATAGCCCGAATGTTATTATCAAATTGATTTTACATTTATTTGATAAACTTCATTACAATATTATCCAGTTTCATTACCGGTTAAAATGTGCTTTTCTTATGCTCTCTATTTATCTTTTATTCTCTGTATAAATATTTTGTGGACTTTTATTAGAACTTTTATTACTTTCATATTTCCCCAAACTACAATATTTTTCGAGCATGCTTTATTGTCTTTCTTTTTTTTACAA
>JAPDSC010153075.1:0-27825 GCA_026290005.1 Latrodectus geometricus
TTTCCGAAACTGAACAACAGCATTAATTATAGATATCGGTGGATCAAACCAAGGTAGATGTAAAAACAAGTCCGTTTTAATGAAACGGACACCACATAAGTCTGTCAAGGAAAGATGACTTTTAATACGAGTGAGAAAAGGTTGGATGCTATAAGAGCGAGCATCATACAATCTCTTTAATGCAGGAGGAAAAGCCAAGGAACGTAAAGGGTGTTGTCGGTCAGACATGACCTTTGCGTAGTAATTGAGAGACAGCTGCATTCGTATCAGGTCTAAAGGCAATTGTTGACAAATCGCGTAAAGACTCTGGACGAGTAGAGTGCGGAATGCGCCTGAACATATTCTAAAAGCAGAGTGATGGACAGTGTCCAATCTGCGTAAGACAGAAGACCTAGCAGATCCAAAGACAACACTTCCGTTGTCAATACGAGACAAAATGATTGATTGATAGACACGAAGCAGTGACAAGCGATCAGCACCCCAAGATGTATTTGAAAGCACTTTGAGGATATTAAGCGATCGCTCGCACTTCTTCCGCAAATATAAAACATGCGGAAGAAAAGTCAACTTTCAGTCAAACAAAACACCAAAAAATTTGATCTAGTTGACCACCGGTATTTGTGTGTCGTTTAGTATGATAACAGGATCATTGTGAAGGCTAGTCTTCCTGCAGAAATGGACACAGCAGCTCTTGCTAGGAGATAGTGTGAAGCCATTCTCTGCACACCATGCAGCTATTTTATTAACAGATGTTTGTAGTTGTCTCTCAATTAAACGCATGTTCGATCCTTGGCAAGATATTTGCAGGTCATCAACATACATAGTGCCAAGAATTGAAGGTGATAAAAGATGAAGGATGTGAGTAATGTATAAATTAAAAATAGTGACACTTAAAATAGAGCCTTGGGGTACACCCTCGGCTTGAATAAAAGTATTGGATGTAGAGCTTCCAATACCAACTTTAAAAATACGGGAGCGTAAGAAATTCTGCAGGAATATCGGGAGATTACCCCGAAAGCCAAAATCATATAATTTACGGAGAATACCATATCGCCACGTACGGTCGTATGCCTTCTCGATGTCGAAGAAGATGGAAACCAGATGGTTTCTCCGCACGAAAGCGTTGCGGATTTGGGTTTCCAAATATGTAATGTTATCTAGAGTTTATCTCCCTTTACGGAAGCCACTCTGATTTACATGTATACATTTATTTTCTTCTAGGACATATACGAGACGGGCGTTGACCATACGTTCCAGAGTCTTACATAGGCAGCTAGTCAGAGCTATAGGTCTGTAATTTGAAGGTTCTGAAGGATCCTTACCAGGCTTTAGGACCGGAATAACTATTGCTTCATTCCAAATTAATGGAAATTCGTTTTCAGTCCAGATCCTATTGAACAAAATCAATATGTTCGATAGGGAATCTGGACTTAAATGTTGAAGCGTAAGGTATTTAGTTCCATCAGATCCTGGACTGGTATTATTGGCCAGCTGTAAAGCTTTCTTTAATTCTAACATCCGAAATTTGCAGTTGTAGAGTAAGGCTTGTCCAAGGTTGAAACAAATTGGTGTTCGCTCAGCACGACTCTTAATCCTTAAAAACGAAGGACTGTAAGAGTCAGTCCTTGAGACACTAGCAAAATTTTCATCAAGGACGTTAGCTATTTCCTGAGGAGAAGAGTATACAGCAGCTCCGGTTTTTAATATAGGAATGGAATATTCCCTGTAAATTCCATTGGCTGCCTTGACTTTTCTCCGTTCTCCTTTTTAATCGTGGTGATCTCCTTTTCTAGTAACCATTGCGGACAACTTCGCGAGTAGGAGGGGTGGTCACCGTGACAGTTGACACACTCCTCCTTTGCATTGCAGTTTGAGCTATCATGGCAAACTAACGCGCAGCGAGCGCACGTCAGTTTACCCCTGCAAGCACTCTTCGAGTGTCCAAAGCGCTGGCACTGAAAGCATCGCAGTGGATTTGGTATGTATGGCCGAACGGATAATTTCATTATATGAAATTATATACATACTTCCACATTATATACATACTTCCACAACAGATTAAAGCGGCTTATAGCCGCTTTAATCTGTTGTGGAAGGTCTGGAGTCGCAAAAGTCAGGATGAGATGTTTAGTATCTATATACTTTCCATCCCTCCTGACTGTTATGCGTCGAACGTCACAGACCTTCTGGCTTTGTAGATTTTCAAGAATCTCATCCGTCGGCGTTGTTAACAAATCACTGGATGATATGACACCACGAGAAAAATTCAAATTTGCATGAAGCGCGACAGAAATTTCAAGGTTTCCTAATAATTGCATGTTTGCAATTTTCAATGCTTGTTTCTCTGATGCAACCTCACTAGAAGGTCACCAGAGCGTATTTTCTGTATGTTTTTAACTTCCCTTATATAACCCGATATTCCCTTTGAAATAAGGAAAGGAGATACAGATGTAAATGTACCCTCCTTCCTTTTAACAATAAAAAATTTTGCATTAGCAATCGGTAACTGTTGCTCCCGCAGGAGAGAAGATTTTTGATTTTCGATGTATAAATTTTAAAATTTCAAGACCTGACCGCACCACCCACCACCGAGTCAAACAAGGGGATGCAGACTAGCTGCACCAGTGCTAGCCAGATCCTATATGCTCTCAGTACATCCCTGTGATGGCCTCCACCCTTAACGAGTCGTCCAGCAGATGTACCGATTGCTTGATCCATAAAGCCGATTGATGTGCTGAGGACCACAACACACCTCCCGTTTACCTGAAGCAGAAGCCAATGTGTTGACCTCTGGGGGCCTCAATGACCAGGACCCTCCTTTCCAGGGACACGGGTCTCCACGCACGGCAAACATGTGGGTGATTTAGTTCCCAACAGTAGCTAATAGCAACAGAGCGGTGACAGCTGCTCAAGGGAAGCCCTCAACCTCAAAAGAGGCAACCACAATGAGGAAGAAAAGGAAAGGAAAGCAGAAGAGTAGAGGAGAGAAGAAATGAAAGAAGAGGAAAGATCACTGGGGTACCTCGGGATTGTGACACCCGTGTTTACTTAAAGAAAGTAAACCCCCTGAGGGGGAAACTAGATTAGATATACTGATCTTAGTTGATACAGAATTTTTTTAGTTTTTATCAAATAACAAAAATGATTTAAGCATTTTTTGTCAAATGAAAATAAATTTTTTGGAAAATTTTTAATATATTTGACATATCTCTTCATTTGACATTAATGTGAAAAAAATTACATAGCATATAATTAAGAAAAATAATTATAATCGAAAAATCTTTAAACTGAAAAAATTAATTCCTCACAAAATAGCTGTTTTACAGTTATTTTGTGATGTCAATAAAAGAAATAACAAAAATAATTTTAATTGTATCAAATTAAAATATTTTTAATAGTTAAAATATATTTCATATACGTCTTAAAATTTATTTAAATGTGACACAGATTATATAACATAAAATTATGAAAACAATAATCCTTATTGAAAAATCTTTATAAATAAAAAAAATATCTTACAAAATTTCATTCGTTAATAATTACCTATATGTCTTAAAAATATATATATAAATATTGTAAAATTTATTTTTGTAAAAACCAATCGAGTTTGGATTTGGTGAAAACCAATTGAGTGAGTTTTTGAGAGATTGGCAGTCACACCGAATTTATGGTGACTTCCATTCTCTCAAAAATAAATATACATAATTAAATATTCCGTAAGAATTCTTAAAAAACCTAATATTTGAAGTAAATAATTTCACTCAAATTATTAAAACAATAAAAAAAGTTACCATTTTTAATGTAACTTTTGATGATTTGTTTAAAACAACAATAGATTTATTGATTTATTTGAAAAGCAAATTTGAAATTAAAATACCTACTTAAATACACACATTGATTTTAGTATCTTGCATAAAATAAATCTAATAATGGCCTGCAATTAAAATAGTGATTTAATTAAAAAAAACAATGAAAATAAATAAATAAATAAATTAAAAGTAAATATTTAGGTCAAAGTTATTGACCTATTAATCTCAATGATATTACATTGAATTTGATTGGGTTTGGAAAAATAAATAGTAGAAAAGGGGAAAAACATATTTTATTTATTTAATTAAAGATTTACCATTTTATGTACACATATAAACATATCTATATATTTCCTCTTAATAGTTTTATAATAAATTCTACTTCAAATTTTACTTAATACAAATTTTACTCAAATTCTACTTAATGAAAACAAATTGATACTTAATTTTATGCTTAATATATTTAATAAATATAATAAATTTAATAACCAGATATACAAGCATATTACTGGAAAATCAATGGACACTAATTTTTGGTCAAATACTTGTAATTTGTACTTACTTACCAAAGAAGATAAATTTATAAAATTTAACCTAAATACCTTGTTTTATTGTTGAAATTCCATTATAGGGTTTATTAAAGTGATTTCGTTTTTCTAACTTGAAACAGTTTTTTGCTACTCAATACAAATCATTTAATGGATATGAAATCATCCTACGACCAGAAAGATGGTAAAAGGTATTGGACTAGAATCGACAATATACAATTCAATACAATATTTATTAGCTATACATCTTTCATTCTCCTATAAAATGAAATAAGTTTCCAAACAACCCAATAGATTTATTAATAAATTTTTGTCATTAATGTAATCTAACTGCTCTTATCACTGAAAATTAAAAGATTCAAAACACTAGTTCTGTTATTACATGTTTATATGTGAAACAAAATGTAACATAAATAACATATTTAATTTAAAAATATTTGACAAAAGGAAACAAAATGAATTTAACGGAAACTAAATTTATCACTTTAAGTCAAATACTTCTAAAAATCATTTCGCTAAAATTAATGTCAATTTATCGAATATTATCTATTAAGAATAAAATTTCATGTTTTATTGCATTAAATCAAATAGTTATGTCAGATGTGTCAGTAATTTAAGTTCAATAAACATTCCTTTCAGAAAAAGTTATACTAAGCTAAAATTTAAAATATTTATTATTCAATTTTAGTATGAGACGCGTCTTTCAAAATATTTAATATTCAGAAAATATTTTAGCACAATTTAGAGGATATACAGTTTATAAAAAATAAATATAAGTACAGATATGGCAGGCTTAGGATCTGAGCACTGGTTTTCGGGTAAGCAGTTCATGTATTCGAAACTCACAATGGCTTTCGATACTTGCAGAAGTTCAAAATCAATTTTAAACACTAAGTTCCGGTCTACTTTGCGGGCGGAAATGATTTTTGAGTGACAAACCGAAGCAAAGCATGCAAACAAGATAGGAAATGCTATGAAAATATAAAGTCCATACTCGGATGTTGAGATCGTGCGTATCTTTTTAATTTTGAACAAACAATGGAATACTCCCCTTTAGCAAAAATGTGAAGCTGTAATAATAAAATGATTTCTAGTAGATATATTGAACTTTACACATAAACACAATTTTATTCATTACAATTCACGCTATAACATATTTTGTAAAATTATTCTTCTTTTCTATAAATGTCTTGTTAATAGTTACTGCAATTCTTGAATCATCATGGGACAACTACGTTCTTCTGAAAGGAAAAAAAAAAAAAAAAAAAAAAAAAAAAAAAAAAAAAAAAAAAAAAAAGAAAAAAAAAAAAAAAAAAAAAAAAAAAAAAAAAAAAAAAAAAAAAAAACATGGTCCCTCCTAGTTAACAAAAGAGATCATTGATAATTTCCTACATTGTGCATTTACATATTAAAATGTGGGTACTTGAAAGTTTTCAAGATTTCTTATTTTGTGACATGTGAAGATAAAATATCCTTCTGGAGGATAATAGAAAATGTGAATATTAAAATTGCTGTAAATGGGTAACTACGCAGTGCAAAATAGCAAAATTCTATATAATCATCCTAGTTAACTTGTTTTTAAAAAGAACACTCATTTTTGTATTTAGACAGGTGTACTTATTTAACAATATTTCATTTTTTAAAAGTAATTGTAGAAATAAATGAAATGTTTGTTTTAGCATAAAATTAAAGGGTTTATCAAAAGAAATATAGTTTGTTTTTCAATTTTAGGTTCGAATAAAGAAAGTTGAAATATAAATAACTGAAATAAATTTATATCACAATGGAAGTTTTTAGTGAATAATGGTCACATAAAACTTATAGAATTATTATGAATTTTTAAATATCAAGACAATAGATGAGCTTGGTGCGATAAGATGGATGGTGCTAACTCTACCTATGTAGAAAATAGTTTTCCAATCAGGTGTATAAGAACTTAGTGTTCTGCACATTCTAATTTAAATAAATTAAACACAAAAAATATATATTAGTGAGGATAAATTAAAAATGCATAATAACAATTAATATATTTGATTATTTTTTAATTTTCCAGTTATATCATGTAAATCATCTGTAAAAGTATTTTTTTTCTTATTCCTGTATAATTTATATAATTTACAATTTTGAAATTTAAATTATTGACTGCAGATATTAGGTCAACTGTAATTATTCTTTTATATACATTCGAATGTAAAATATTATTATCATAATTTAGCAAGAAACAAAGCAGATTAATTAATACAAAATTTACCTTTTCGACAGAAAATTTCATTCCAACAGGGAAATAGGTGATCTTGGGACCGTGACCCTCCAGAGTCTTCTCCGTTTGAATAAACTAAATCTACCATTGCCATTCCAATGGAGAAAAACATAAAATATTTAATCAAAAACATGTTAGAGTAATCCGAAAAGAAGCCGAAAACAACTTTAAGTGAATATTTAAATGAGCAAGAACATATTTTATATGATTTTATGCGCAAACAATCTTCTAGCAACCATTACTTAATATGAAAATCGCATGCAATTGCTACATTTCTTGTACACTGTAATTAACTTTTTCAAGGAAATTTAACAATTTCCTGGTAATAAACATTTAATACGAACTGTAAATCTACAAAACACATTGTTAAATGTTAATAATTTTTATAATATTCAATCGTTTTTGGTTTATACAGAACATCTGATTATTATTCCATTGAATTCTTTTAAAAAAAATGTTTATTGTTGTTCGTCTTATGACCCTGCATTTTTCCTCCAATGCATAAAAAACAAGGATGTGTTTACATATCACAATATATACATTTCATTAAATTCGAAGAGTTAAAATTTTATGTTGCACATTATTTGCTTTTTCTGATGGTTTGTGATGAATTGAGAAACATTTTTTCCATTGTAACAGGAAATATTCATATCGAAAAATATTGGTTCTAATTCTATGGTGAAAATACTTGTCTTAGTTATTTAGCAGGAGCAAAAATTAAAAATTTATATTAATGTCTACTAATGATATTTATGAACTAAGTTTAAAATAGTATGAATAAATATTCAATGACATTTTATGAAGGAAATCCTAATAAAATGTTGACTTTTAATATGATACTGGTGCATATCATTCATTGCATATGAATTTCAAATTGTTATATAAAATTATTATAAATGCAAATTTAATTTGTAATATTTTATTGGTTGATTTGAAAAAAAAGGAAATTTTAAGCATTAAAAAAATAAGATTTCAATTTATAAACTAAGATTAAGGACGATAAATATTCAATAATATCTCATTTAACCCTGGTATTGTCTAATAATAAATTTTTTCAAAAAATGTTTTACAAATTTTTCTAAAACCAAGATAAATCTATAAAACATGTAATACTGTATTACAATAATTTATTTATATCAACTGAAAACATGCCTGTAATTTCCCAAGCAATTTGTTATTTTATTTAAAAATTCAATTTGTTGTCTAATGAACAAAGAGATAACATTTATAGCACTGAAATCTAAATGATTACGTAGTATTATATAATCTATATCAACAAGGGAGAAGTAAATTACAATCTTGCAATATGAATTTTGTGGGTAACCATTTTATACCAATAACATAAAAGGCATTTGCCTGACTTTAACTACATATCAGGGGGTTTACTTTCCTTAAGTAAACACGGGGGTCACAATCCCGATGTTCCCCAGTGATCTGTCCTCTTCTTTATTTTCTTCTCTTTTTTTCGCTTCTGCTTTTTATTCCTTTTCTCCCTCATTGTGGTTGCTTCTACGAGGTTGAGGGCTCCCCTTGAGAAGTTGTGCCGCTCTGTTGCTAATAGCTACTCTTGGGGACTAAATCACCCACGAGTTTGACGTGCGTGGAGACCCGTGTCCCTGGAAAGGAGGGTCCTGGTAATTGAGGCCCCTAGAGACAAACACATTTCTTTTGCCTCTTCTTCGTGCAAAAGAGAGGTATGCTGTGGTCCTCAGCACATCAATCGGCTTTTTGGATCAAGCGATCGGTACATCTGCTGGATGACTCGTTAAGGGTGGAGACCATCACAGGGATGTACTGTGAGGGTATAGAACTTGGTGCACTGAACAGAACAACGCACTGGTGCAGCTGGTCTGCACCCCCTTGTTGGACTCGGTGGTGGGTGGTGCGGTCAGGTCCCGAATTTTTAAAATATTCCTAATGGAGAATAAAAATTTCACTATTCTCCTACGATAGCAACAATTGGATTCAAAAAGCCAAAATTTTTTGTAATTAAAAGAAAGGAGGGAAATTTTACCACTCTGTCCCCCTTTCTAATTTCAAAAGGAATATCGGGTATGGTTGGGGAAGTAAAGAAAGTTCAAAATATGCGCTCTGGTGACTTGCTTGTAGAGGCTGCATCAGACTCTCAAGCAGCCATTCTGGCTAGTATAAAATCGTTGGCTAACTATGAAGTGACTGTCTCACCTCACGGCAACCTTAACTTCTCATGTAGTGTCATCTCAGCAAGAGATTTATTATACTCGCCGACGGAAGAAGTTCTTGAAAACTTACAAGATCAGAAGGCCTGTGGGGTAAAACGCATCACAGTCAGACGGAATGGTAACATCATTGGTACCAAACATCTGATTCTGACTTTTGCGACGCCAGACCTCCGCAGTACGTAAAAGCTGCTTATATGAATTTACCCGTCAGGTCTTATATTCCAAATCTCTTGCGTTGTTTCCAATGTCAGCATTTTGGGCATTTGAGAAACGCTTGCAGAGGCAAACTCACCTGCACTCGCTGCACGGTGGTTGGGCACGATAGCTCGAACTGTAATGCGAAGGAGGCATGTGTCAACTGTCATGGTGACCATCCCTCCTATTCTCGAAATTGTCCTCAATATTTGCTGGAGAAAGAGATCACCACAGTTAAGATTCAGCAGAAATGTTAGTATCCTGTGGCAAGAAAACAAGTCACTTTCCGTACTCCTCAATCTGTAGTCATTTATGCCACTGCTGTCAGAAAAGTCACCAAATAGAGCAGCACTCAAACTGAATCATTTTCTGTTTCCCAGTGAAATTACCCCAAACGGATGACTGGACCCAGTTCATCACTCTGCTTTGAGAAATTGTTCCGGCACATCACCCGTCCAGAGTCTTTATGCAATTTGCCAACAACTGCCTTTAGACCTGAGACGAATGCAGCACTCTCTCAATTATTTCGCTAAAAATTATGTCTGACCCTCATCATCCATTACATTTATTCGCTCTAACTCCTACTATGAAGAGATTATATGATGCCAGACCATCTAGCATCCCACCTTTTCCCACTCGAACTGAACTTCAGTTGTTTCTGTCAGACCTTTGTAATGTCCGCTTCACTAAAACGGACTTATTATCACATCCACCTTGGTATGACCCACAGATAAGAATCATTAGTCCATTTGCTCATTATAGAAAATCGGACACAAATTACAAAATTTTCCAACAGCTTTATTTATCACATCACTGTCAGTACTCTTTGTATGCGCCAATATTCACGGATGGATCGAAAACAGCAGATCATGTCGGCTGTGGTGTTTTTATTAATAATATATCTTATAGTTACAGCCTTCATGTATCTTGCTCCATCTTTACGGCTGAAGTTACTGCAATTTATAAGGCACTTCAGCTCGTCAGTATTGTAAATTCTAAAACATTTTGCGTATATACTTATAGATTAAGTGTTTTAAAAGCGTTGGGGAATATAAATATTTATTGTCATCCTGTTGTGTCTAAGATTTTCCAAGCATTGCATTCCCTTGCTGACAACGGCTATGAAATAATCTTCTGTTAGATCCCAAGTCACGTAGGTCTTGAGGGAAATGACAAGGCTGACGCAGCTGCTAAATCTGGGTCACCTATAGTTCAATCATCTATCCCTCTTTTAGATGTGTGAAGGGTTGTGAAAAAGTTAGTTAATACTCTCTTCCAGGAATTTTGGAGCATGCAAGTCACCAATAAAGTGTGTACAATTTTCGCATCTTTCACCACATTATCAGTTTTACCTTTACGAAGTACGGATGTTCGTTTGACTCGCCTTCGTATAGGACACACACGTTTCACACACAGACATTTGTTTCTTAACGAATTATATCCTTGGTGTGAGACGTGTGATGAACCATATTCAGTTAATCATATTTTAATTTCATGCACAGATTTTAACACTGAACTTTTACATATTTTAAAACCGATTTTATAACATTATTTGATTTGTTGGGGGAACCACCATAAAGAAACCTATTTGCCTTTTTAAGGGCAATAGGTTTTTTAAATTTTATTTAGTTTGTTGTACATTTTACATTTATATAATTTTATACTCATTTATTTCCTTTGTTTTAAAACTTTATACTCTATTAGATTTTAATGGTATTATATACAGAAATTTTTGTTTTTTAAAATATTTTAAAGTTAATTTAAATAAAAAAAGTGCAAAATAAAAATTTTAGTCTTGGCACAGCATGTCAAACTTTGGACCTTGCGCCATAAAACCCAACCTACCAACCAACCTGACTTTAACTATTATAACAGTTATCATTGTCTATGATAAAAATCATCTCTGTAATAAATCACAAAATTTCGTAATTCATGCAGTAAGAATAATAATTTTCAAAGAAAATTATATTCGATTCATTTATATTGCATTATGTAATATATAATAAATTTAAATACTAGTCATTGGAATCTTGCTTTATTTTAAGTATCATGAAAGCCATGCATACCAAAAAATTATTTATAAAATAAAAGCAATTATTATATATGCTCACAACAACATGTGTAGAATGGTAAGGCTTTAGGAAGGATTCTTGGAAGACAAAAATGACCGATGAAATAATATCTTCCATTTGAAATACAAAATTTTTATGCAGAATAACTGTTATATTCCACTGTGCACTTTCATAGGGAATAAATAAAACAACAACTATTACTTGTCTTTTTCCTCTAGATTCTATAAGAACAAACTCAAATTAATATTTATTTTATAATATATATACTTGAAAATCTAAAATTATTTGAAGTATTGTTAAAGACAGTTCTCCATTTAAAATATTCTAATTAATTCAAAATTAATCTTCCTGCTGAGTTTGGTGGAACCTTAAATTGCTACAAGCTTGTGATATTAATATGTGGGTGTGAACTTCAATATCCTTGTTGTTATGGGTTAAATTGCAATGAATATCATTAGTTACTTCATTAATTTTGGTTGAATCATTTCAGAATTTAAAAGCTTAGATCTGTATTTGTTGAAATAATTGCTTGCGCTTTTGTGGCTAAAATTTCTATTAATTGGTGAGCTTTGCTATTTGCAAAATGATTCCTAGATTTGAATTTCATAAATTTTATTCCATTCTTTCTGCATTCGCAGTAGTAATCTGCCTTATATTTTAAATTAAAATTGCTACATTTAATTTTATTTTGACAAAAATTTCCGTTATTAATTCAGAGAAGACCAGAATTACACTTACTACTGTTGTGATTAAATTTAAAACATTTATTTCATTGCTGTGGTCTATCAACAAAATATTCGATTTTATGATTTGTGATATGTAGTCTCAAGCAACTTTCGTATCCGTAGCAGTAAAAATTCTTACATCTCTTTTATATGTTGAATCTCAATTTTCTAATATTAATTTGAAAACAATATTACAATTTAATAAAATATATAAATTTATATTTTCTATATTTTATTTCATTTTTTATGTTTCAGGTGTTATTTTTTTGGGATTGCTTGAACTACTTTAGATTTAAAAAAGATTTTAAGAGCACTGAAGCTCCAATTTTTGCATTCTGATTTTATACATTCTTCTCTTTTCCCAGAGATAAGAAATAATTGGGATTTTCCGTTGCTGAAATATCCATATTGATAGTAACACTATTTGTTATTATTTCATCCTTAGATAACTCTTTAAAATCAAAATTATAGTGCACTTGGTTGACGTTTTAGCTTTTAAGTAATTATTCCACGACGAAATAATTGAAGTATATGTCGTTGCTCTGAAGATTGTAACAATAAACAAGAAACCTCACTTTACAATGCAATCATGATAAAAAGTGAATGTGAAGATATTCATGTAATAAAAAGTGTATGACAATTTATGTGTGACATAAACTTATTTTACAATGTAATCGATAAAAAAATTGGAAGTTATTAATAGCAAATCTTTATTTATAAATCAACTCCTGACTATTAGGAAAGCAATCCAATACAAACATATTAAGATATTGATTAAACTTTCATGATAGCAACGTATGCATGAGTAGCGTAACGACTTCCGAATTGATACAATGACCGTATCGATATCTCCTGTGAAGCTTTGAAAATATCTTACAGTTACCAGCAGACGTAAGCGTTATGTGATGCTTAACCACATCCATTTAACCAATGAACCCCATTGTAACAAGTTCTAATTTTAAGTAATGCAAAACTAGCTCAGTTGCAAAATACCAGCAGTAAAGTGAAGTGGTCTGCATGGAGTGCATCTCTGAAAACCTGAAAAATCTTAAATCCAGTACCTTACACCAAAAAGACATCAGTAAGCGTTGATAGACATTTAGTATATTAGTGCATTTTTTATAGAGTAGGAGAAACTTTCACCCTTTTTTTTTAAAGTATATCAGTATCTGATTGAAAAACTCATGAATTCATATTACATAGTTATAGATACACATATATATATGTATATATATTACGGTAAAAGTCAAAAATTGGTGATTATAAATAATTACCGGTGATTCTAAATCGGTAGATGTAACAAATTATTTTATGTTTATCACAATTACCGGTTATTTTATGAAATAGCCAACTCGTAAATGGAAAATACTATAAAATGTCAAAATATTTAAAAAATAATTTTTTTTTATTTATTTATTTTTTTTAATGTTAACTAAATCTGAATTATTGACAGTACACTTTTTACATCGACATGAATAGTTACATTCGTATTTTTCTACATTTAAATAAAACATATTTGATTTAAATTTATTTATTTGTAGCAAATAAGTGTTTTAAATTTTGTTATCTTATTTCCTGAAATACTAACGTATTTTTAGAAACATAAAAGCTTTTTTCCAGTAAAATTTTCAAAAATGTGCACATTTAATTTATATGTATAATTTTTTTAAGCGAATGAATATTAGACATTTTTAATTAAATAATGACAACATATATTAAAGTTGAAATCTATTTAAGTGCAATGTGTGTGTGAGTGCAACTTAATAATTAAAAACCGGAATCCTACCCCTATTTAGAAATATATTAATTTATTTACAATATAATTAATAATAAAATATATTTTCAGTTATTATTAAAATTAAAGTATTCTTTTGTTACTGATATTGCAGTTATGTCTTATAATTTATAATCATTTTTATTAAACATAATAAGGATCACTCGTTTGCTTAAAAAAGTATGAAATTGTCAATGATTATATATTAACACACATAACTATTTATTTCCCACGGCGTTTTATGGTAACCATTCAATATTGTTGAGGGTGGAACGTGGCATGTCAGCTTCCCGGTCCATGAGCAAAGCTTTTACTTTTGGAGAGGAATACCTATGTTGTTCAACATTTTACTAAATTCTCGGAATATATAGACATCTAGGTTGAGGTTGAATTAGTTTTAGATAACTTTCAATAAATAATAAATATTTTATAAATTCAATTTAAAAATGAGATTAATTTTTAGAAAGAAATTAAAAATATAAATTTAAATTACTTTTTGAATTATTTAAATAATTAAAAAGAGAGAGATAAGAATTGAAGCGGTATTTCTAAATTAAGAAATGTGAGCTTGTTTTGTTTTATTATAAGCAAAAAGCTATCCGTAGACTCCTTAATCTAGAGTCTTAATCTAGTCTTGTTGGCGATCTCCTTTAATGTTAGATGCACGTGATTTTCTTTGCATTTCTTTTTTCGTGCTAAATAGACATATTTTCGATTTGCTCATAGTTTTTAATAAATATAGAATAAAAGATAATGTGCATAAGCGTTGAACACCAAATTCTTAAATGTTATGAGGCTCAGCTGTGTTTTGATTTGTCACTCAACAAAATTCCTTAAAATGACACTCATTAATTTTTTTTTTTTACAAAGGATGACAATTAGGATGGTATCGACAGTTTAAAGTTAATTCAGAGCCCCTACTAACATCAAAACTCAAGTTGGGATATGAACTCACGAAATGTTGAACTAAAGGAAAGAGTTGTTGAACAACAGAATTATATGACGACTTTTTAATTAATAGCACTATTTAAGTTAATGTTGCTATTGCCACATACACACACAAATATATATAGTATATGTATTTGTGTGTTTACCTGATAATCAAATTTGTGTTTACTAAAATAATCCGAGTTTGTGATGCTTGTTTTTTAAGATAATTTTAGCTATTTTATTGATATAATAGCCTTATTAGCATGATTTCATGCCACAGAATCAATTTGAAGTTCAATTTAATGGAGGAGAATAATATCAACATTAGCAACACACTTATTTTCTCGTCATTAAATCCGTAACAAACGTGGTTCAGCATCTCAATCAGGATAATGCGTGAAATAGTATAGGCTGGTGAAATTCTATTTCAGGCAAGCATATTCAGTATATAACATCTTAAAGCAACATTAGGAAATTACCACTCTTTGATACTGCTATACTTTCCATTTTAAAATGCTTTTTAAAATTATAATCACAGAACAACCATCATTTCCATAAGTTTATGAAGCATTAAATGTTATACTGAAATTTATTTGTCTCGATTTTCTGTTTCATGGTAAAAAATATCAGGTAAAGAAAATAATCAATCAAAAGATTATAGTTTTGATTTAAAAGTTTATATGTAATTTTATGTATGTCATGAAAAAAACAACCTGAATATTTAGAAAAAAAGAACATAACTGAAATAATTATTGCTGTAAAATGTTTTTAAGCAAATTTGTTATATTTCAATTAATGATATAATTTTGCAGAATATAAAATCCTATTTTTGTTTTCTGTTTTAAATTGATTAGAAGGTGAAAACAGTTAAGCAAACTGACTTATAATGTGTAAGGATTTGTTTCGTTTCTTAACTGGTAAGTATATTCTATTTGAACTTCTCTATTAAAATATTATTTCATTTTTTTCACATCCCTTGAAATCGAAGATATTTTGAAAATAATAAAAAAGTGAGAATTGTTTTCTTATTATCCACAGTTTTGATGGCATGCATTCGTATTTAAGCTTAATTATTTACGTAAAATCCAAATAATTATTTTCACCAAAAAATATGTTATCATATAGTGCACATTTTGTTGACGTTTGTTCAAATCAAAATAACATCAGAAGAAAGTTATATCATCATTTGAATAAATAAAAGAAATGGTAACTCTTAATCTTTATTACATTTTTTAAATATAACTTTAAGGCTTGCATGGGCTAATAATAAAATAAAATAGAATGTTTTCTGGTAAAAATTTTAAAAATTAAAATGTGAACATGTTTACTAAATACTAACATTTGGCAAAACAATTGTTTCACGGAAATGGTCGTTGGAATAAAATAGAAGCATCTAAGTATTTTATTCCATCATAATCTTGGTTTACTGATGAAATGAATTTTTTGATTATTCCTTCATAATTTTCAGTAAGCTCATAAACAAGAGTATAAACATTTCTATATAGCTGAAATAGTATTCTCTACATTAACCTAAATAAAATTTAGATTGAAAAATATTTACTTTCTAAAAATAATCTGACAGATATGAATGAAGCAAAAATTAGATTCATTTAAAATTGATGTTTCAGTCATTGCAGATGAAGTTAAACAACTTTATGATTACAATCTTTTCCGTAGTGTATATTTCAAAAATCGAAGTGATAACAAAGTTAGAAACAAAAACATTTAAAAAAAATATTTTTTTCTTCATTAAATTTGATGCAGATTTTGGGTATATTGTAAGTATTTTATAGATAATATTTTGATAAAAATATGGTAATAAAATAGTGCTTGAATTAAAGCATATTATATAGAAAAAACTTGAAATTATTCTTAAGTGATTGGTTTTTTAATTAAGATGATAACATTAATAAAATATAGAGGTTTTTATAGTAGAATATTCATTCTTCCTGTAAATACCAGAACTTAAAGGAAGACTTTTAATAAAAAAAATTGAAATTTTATCAAGCGGTTGAAAGGTAGAGTGAGTTCTTAAGCCGTTTAGTATATTTTTTATTGTAAATGCATATATTTAAACACATTTCTTCATGAATGTAAATTACTTTTAAATAATAAGTTATAATAGATAAAAATATTTTGTTAATTTCAAAATTACTTTTATCAATATTTGATATATACTTTTAAACTTGTCTTTGTGAAAAAAGAAAAAGAGTTAGTATGAATTATATCATTCAAATAATTTTTCATAGGTGAAAATAGAGTAAATAAACATTCTTATTTAAGTTAAATTCAGTAAGATTTATCTCACAAAAGTATATTTTGAGTTGTATATTATGAAATTCTATTTGAACATAAATTTGTTATAATTTATAAATACAATTACATTGATCCTAATTTTTTCTAATAAAGCAGAGAATTCAAAAGTAAAATAAATCAAAATAATATTTGTTAGCACTTGGAAAGTAACTTGGGAAATGATTATAAATGGCAGATTAAAAAGTGAGTTTTCTTGCAATGCAAATCTTTCATGATTTTTATAATTAATATAAAAATTATTTTTTTCACAGTAATTACTTTTTCCAGTTAAACAAATTTTTAGTTTCTGAGTTACATTGGAAAATTCATGCTAAGTTCACTTAGAATGAGTTAAAATAACTTTTCCTCTGAAATGTCATTCACGATATTTAATTTTACATATTTTGTAGATTAATTACTGAAGATTTAATTCGCGTGGTTTCCGTTTCACAATCCACTATAAATGTGTTTTAAATGTTTAGCTAAACTTTTAGAAATGTAGAAAGGAAATGGTGTAAAAGTTTTAATCTACTTTATGCAAGCGAAATTTGAGTTTTGTTCAAAAATGTAAGCACTCCATGAAAATGAAATTACGTACTACTTGATCTGGTACCCTGAAAAATTCAATTATACAGTATTCATTTTGGAAGTAAAATAAATTATTTTACTTCTAAAATTAAACAAGATTTTAATTTATTTCTGTTAAGCGGAGAAAAATATAATTTTCTGTTTTAGATATGATTTAAATGCTTGAAGACTTACACCTCTAATTATCATATCCCTTAATTAAATATTCGGAAGCTTTTATTCTTATTAATATTCTTATATTAAATAGTAAACAGAAAACACAAATTTTACTGTAAATTTACATTTTAACAAAATCATTTTAATGATTTTAATCGGTTGAAATTCTACCAAATATTTCTTTTTGATCATTATTTACGCATATTGAAATTTAATTAATGAGCATTTAATTAAAGCTTCTTTAATGGCATATATATTACTTTAACAATCTTACTTGCAATTGATTAAATCCATTAAATTTAAAAAGAAATATTTTGTTTTTCTCTTAAAATATAAAAGGAGCTAACTCCATCTAAATGTTTATGCGCAAATGATAATTTCCTGTTGAAGAAATCTGTATTCATATATAAAAATAAAAGGGAATTGACAAGTAACTTTTGTGTTTTGACTAATGCTATGTTTTTCTTATTACCTTTAAATTATTATGAACAGATTTTCTTCATAAAAGATCTATTTTTAAACAACATTTAACATTTTTATTTCATGACTAAGCAAAATCCCATGAATCTAGAGAAAAAGTTTATGTATATCTGTCTTTGTTACTTTTAAATTAGAATTGTCTATCAGGAAATTAATAATTTTTAAAACTTCCTAATTAGTAAATTAGATATTACTTTTTTAAATCAATTGCTTGTCTTACAGTTTTACTCATTTTAGCCTAGACATGGATTGCTCATGAAATGCCTTTATTAAATATTTTGTTCAGTTGAGACTAGTGTATGTTGAGTTTATGATTTTTAATGATCTTTTTGTTTATTAAAATTACTATTGTGCCAAATATTGCGTATTTATTTATATTTCTCTTAAATATTTTTAGTTTAAGTCTTCTATTCATGTAAAAAAAAACTGTTGAAGATTTTATTATTAATTTAAAGTAAAGAAAATCCCTATTTTACAGAAATTATTTTGGTGTGTAATTACCTCAAATGTATTCGTTTATAATATAAGTACTTTCATTTAATGACATTATTTTTTAATATAATTATGAATCATTCATTTTTAATACATGTGTTGTAATCACGATATCCAATAAATATTGATTTTTTATAAATGCTGTATTTAACGAAGCTTAACAAAAACATTGTTCAATGTTAAAGCTTTTATATTTACAGAAGCAACTTATTGACAAAATGTATTTGTAATCTCTTTCCTTTATGGATACATATTTATAAGAGAATAGGATTACAAATACATTTTGCTATTTAGTTTATTTCCTTATATTTATTTTATTTCTTATTATAAGTTGTATGGAATAAAATGTATGATAAAATATAAAAGCTATAATTTTTATAGAATTTATTTGTGTTTTATGCATATTAATTTTTATTGTTCCACATATTAAAACTTTTTAATATTTTTATATAGTATATGGAAGTGTAACTTCAAATCTTTAAACTTTTTTGAACTTCAGAATTTAGGTTTCTATAGAATTCAACTAAATAGTTATTTTAATCGAAATATACATTTTAATGCAGTTCTTCGTTATATAATTCCTATAAGAGAGTAATCCTTAATCTTACTGAATGTACAATCATACATAATTTAAATGCGAATAACTAAGCCTTTTCGATGTGGAGTTTCAGAGATATGTTAACATGAGATTAAGATATATATATATTTTTTAATCATGTTGGCATTTATTTTCTTATATTGGAAGAAAATTGACCTATATATTTCTGAAAAAATATAAATAGAATGTATTTGAAATCCTAATGTCAATTCAGTGAAAAAAATAAAATAAAATAATTATAATAATATAATGTGTTTTAGCAGAAAGGGTTTTCCAAATTAAATTATATTTTCTTTCCACTGCACTGCCACAACAGAATTTTATTTTTCGGAACTGAAAGGGATGAAAACTAGTGCCACTTAAGCCGTGAAGCCACCAATGAAAGTGTATTGATAGTTCAGGAAGCGACTAAGTCTTCTAAACTTTGATACAAAGCACGGGACCTCAGACTTGTTCGGCCACTCCCTGAATTATCATTTGACTTGGAGACGTTGCTTCCATAACCTATTTTGCGTGCTTTGCAATAAATGGATAAAACGGTCTTTTGTTGGGTAGGGAATATATTTCTTTACCTTCTCATAAAAGAGAACGAGTCTCTTCCGAAAGAGAAGGCGTTATAGTAAATCACATTAAAGGAAATAAATGATACTTTTGCTAGTGTATATGTATTGTTAACTATCAATGGTTTCTAAAATTCACATTTCCAAACCAATAGGGAGATTTCTTTATTCATATTATTAAACAATGCCCAATTATTTGAAAATAAATGTTTCGCTTTCACTGAAACTAATTTGCACTTTAATCGAAATATCATATAGAACTATTTAATAAATGAAACCTGTTGTAAAGAATTTGAACACCCGTATTTCATATAAAAATTTCATACACTTATCATAACTGTCGAAAGTGGGAAACTTCTTATGTACATACAAGGCAGATAAGCAGACAAAGGCTCGGCAATCATTTTTCCTTGTTTAAAATTGATTTTTGTCGAAAATAAGATATTCGAATTCACTTCGGTTAATTCACTCAAAAACTTTGATAGAAAAACAAGTTTAACTCTTTTGACATGGTATATTTTTCGTTTCTTGATTTTCATTATTTTATAAAACTTAGAGACACTTAACAGAATACTGCGAAAACAATTTTTAAATTATTATCTTTAAACATCCTTTTCAAAAATACAATACTTTTTATTCATTGAGATGCACTTTTAATTATATTTAAGAATATTATTAAAATAAAAAAATACAAATTATCAGTGAAATGAGATATTGCTTAAATTGGCTAAAAGCATTAACTAACTAATAATGTGCCTTTCATGAAAATTATGAAAATATCCTTCAGCAGAAATGTTTTATTTATTGTTTAATAAATTTTACTATTATAGAGTTATCTAAAATCTTATCCTCTGGTATATAAAAAGGAAATTAACATAGAATATCATGAATTAAAACCTGCGGAAACTGTTCGTAATATTTTTTTACTCTCAAGAATTAAGTATATAAAATAATAATGAATACTGAAAGCAAATAGTTAATAAGCCCAGACTTACTTAATTTCCATAAATATAAGCTTCCACAATTAATTGATAAGCTCAGGTTCATCATTAACACATGATTTTTAAATGTTTTAGCAGAAATATGTTTGTTCAAAAACATATGTACATATAATTGGATTCCTCAAATGTATCCACTTTAATGGGAAGATGAAACATCCATTATTCATTGTAAATTAAAATCTTTGAAGATGTACATATTTTGCTCATGTTCAGGAATTTACTAGATGATTAACAGTTCATTATTAATGATCAAAATTGTTTAGTAAAGTTATAAATGCAAAAAGTTTAAGAGTAAATCCTGATGCATCTAAGAAGCAGTAAAAATCACTGACTAGCTCAGATCCATTAATGACACAACATGATTAATATTTAAATTTTGCACACTTAATCCATACATGTGATAATGTTTTAGACTCATTTAATGCCACCAACTATTTCATTAATTGTGTAATTTTATCACCTACTTTGGAAAGCCAGTAATACATTAAAATTCATAACTAACATTCCTTATTCCTCTGCAACGTTAGACTTGAATCATTCTCCTCTATCATTCATTATTATTCCAGCATCTATCTAAAATAGTTTGACTTATTTGATAAATCACAAATAATATTTTATGCTATTAATTTTCGTAACTCATATCATTTAATGTGGTGCTGTACTATCCTTTAACCTAAGAATAAACTGTTTACCATTTATTTTTGACTAAATTGAATTGACTGATAAATATCTCATTGCATATTATCGTAGAGAACTTTGCTGAATGATATACTTTTGAACATCACGTGTAAAAATTTATTAACCTCAGGAATCAATGGTTAAATATTCTTAATTATAGTCTTCCCTGATTAAATATCTTTTTTTTATAAATAGAAAACTCTCAAATTTGTGGAAATAATAAGGGCTTATAGCATTTTCTGTATTTCAACATGCACTCGGCGTCAACCGAATTCAAATGTAATTTGAATTTCAATTTAAATGTAAAAGGAAAATATGTTTATCATCTATTCCATGAACTGTTAAATGTCTTTTTGTATATTACCGCAAGCAATTGTTTCATTAATGTTTGAAAATTTATGACCATCATGTGAACAAATTAACTAAACTTATCAACAATTAATTAAGAATTCATACTTCTAATTCTCTCTAATTAAATATTCTTTGTCTTTAAATATTAAAAATGATTAAATATTATTTTCAAATATTCTTAATTTTTTTGGAAGCATTACAGTTACGTAATATTTTCTGCCTTTCAAAATGCTCTCGTTGTCAACTGAATTCAAATGCCGTTTGAATGCCAGATCCAATTTTAAAATAAATATGTCTATCCTTTATTTCTAACAGGATTCCATTGTGTGACAAAAGTAAATATGTTATTTCTCTTTGAATACATTTACATTGCATCCTAGTTTTATGCTTTCACTATATCGATTGAGAGATTAAATATTCCCATTTCTACAATGAAGCACAGTGGCGCATTTATTTATATTCAGCTTAATTTTATTTCCTTTCATAATGAAATTGTTTATTTTACTTTGGCTTATATAAACCAACATATTTATAGAAGAAACTTTGTTAAAATATTGCGTGATCATATTGTAATAACAAAAAGGAAGTAACATAATCTTTGCGTGCGGAGTAAGTCCTCGTCTGCTTATTCAGCTTAATTCAAAACACACATTTCGGCACATTAATAATCAGGACATTTTTAACTATGTTTATTTAAAGTGATTTATTTTTTATGTTTATAAGTAAGTATATGTGATTTTTAAAATTTTACAAGAAATATTCCTAATCAAGTAAATGTTTTTTTTTTTTTTTTTTTTTTTTTTTTTTTTTTTTTTTTTTTTTTTTATTTTTTTTTTTTTTTTTTTTTTTTTTTTTTTTTTTTTTTTTTTTTTTTAATAATTTTGAATATTGATTCCTAAATTTCTATTTCACGTTCTCATTGGTTTACTAATTGAAGAGTTACACTTTTTGTCACACATGTTTGTAATTAAAAGTTACTTATATTCGATATGAATTGAGCTCTTATAATTATATTATATTTGTCAAATATTAGTTTTTTATTATTTCGTAATATAATAAGTATAAAATTATAAATTAATTTCTTATCAAATTTATATCGTCAGAAATGGATACAAAATTATTTATTTTTGAAACTCAAATATTTAAAAATTTATTTTAGATTCCATATAAATTCATTACTTAAAATTGCACTAAATTTATCAAATAAAAAATTTTCAAACATTTTCATATCATTACTGCGGATCTCAAATTTCCTTTATTAAAATCTTATTATCTGTAGAAAGTGAATAAAGAATAATAATTTTTTAGATTAACAAATTTAAATTAAGTTGAAATTTGGGGAAAATTACATTTCAAATTCTATATACATTTAATTTCATTACAGTAAATCTGTTAAATTAATTTTTAAATAAAAATTAAAAAAAAATATTTATACTTTTAGTACAAATTTCTGACTTCGATTCTCACTATCACTTTGAAAATTGGTGAAAAATTATAATTTTTCAGACTCAAATGTTTTAATCAAAAACTGTAATTTAATTTTATATTTTCTTATCATTAACTTAAAATACTGAATAAAGAATAGTATTTAAATGTAATATTTTTTCAATTTAATTGTCATATATATCCAGATATCATTTCACATTAAAAAATATTATGATTTTGATTTTGTGGATGAAGAATTATATTCTTTAGAATTTAAGATATTTAGGAATAACAATAGCACAATATCTTATCTAAAAATTAATAAGTAAATTCTTGTAATTGATATTTATGTGAAAGACTAAAGTCAAATAAATTCAAAAATTCTTTCGGTAAAATTTATCATTAGTCTTGTCTACTTATTCCTTAATAGTTTCTTATTAATCTCCTTTTTAAATAAAGTACTATGATCATGGGAAAGGCTATTCGATTATTAAAGCAAGAATGTATACCAACTACTAGTGCTTATAAATTAAATTTTTCACCTTCTGAAGAATGTAGCTTAAATGAAATTAACTTGGTGTTGTTATAATTATAGTAAAAGCTAATATTTGCATCTACTCATACATGATAAAAACCGCAAATATTTACTGCATGCATTTTTCCGCCTAAAATATAAATGACAATATGACAAAATAAAAATAATCAAATAGGTTCATTTTAATAATTAAACATTCAGCTACATTAATACTAGAAATTATGGTAGAATATGAATAAACTCTTATTGAAAATTATTTCAGAGCCATACATTGTAAAATAAGCTATCATTTAATTAAATATAGTTAAATAATAAATTTTTCAACATAAAACAATTAAATAATCTTAACAAAAATTAATCTTATTTACTAACTTTTATAAAATATTTTGTTGATACTAATTTATAATGCCTATTCATTTGTAGATTTGCATAATAAACATTTGAAAAGAGTGTTTGAAATGTTGCATAAAATTAGATTTTTTCTTCTTTTCAATTACGTCGAGTATTTTCTTCCGGGAGAAACTAATCGCAAGATGTTTCTCTGGAAATTGTCTCTATTTCGTTTAATTAGAGAAAACGTAACAGCTGAAATTGGCGTGGAATTTCTCTGCCACAAAAATGTTTGGGAATAAATTTCTTAAGAGACTTTTATAAAGTTTCGCTGAGGCGAAATGTTTATCTTAATGCATTATTTGGGAAAATTGAGGCAATTATTTCATTTCAGAATATGAGTAAATATTTTGAAGCATTTTCTGGTCAACACATACTAGAAATATTGTTTTATAGATAGAATTCTTGCTTTTAGGGTACTTATATGTATATTTAATTCTATGCATGTAGTTGATGTATGTAGTTATATTATCTATAATTTTCTCACTTTCCAATAATCTACTGTGATTGAAGAGAAATTGTGATAAGTGTACTGAGCTTAACTAATGAGTCCAAAAAATTTTTATGAACGTAAACTATTGAGGTTAATATATTTTTGAAATTTTAATTTTAAAATAAATATTTTGTTCATTATATAATCTTGAATTAACAATATATACATAATTTTGTTTAAGTACTTATAAATGACACAAAATCATTAATAATTAAGTATTTCTTTCACAAAATAATTCGGAATCTCAAAATCTACGAAAAGGAGTCTATATTTTATTTATTCTATATTTTAATATGATTTTATTTAAATGTCAATTTAATTATTAATAAAATTGCATTATCATACGTAAAAAATATTTAAAAATATACCATACAATGTATATAAAGTATATGGATTGTATTGATATGATTTGTGTTTTAGTGGGTTTTTTATTCATGTCTGAGTATGAACTTTGTTTATTTTTGCAAACAATATTCTAATAAAAATTGCAGTCATCTATTAATAAACACTCAAATTCACTTGCATGATCTACTTCAAATATTTTTATATTCTGGACACAATATGTAGAGTACACATGTTGTCTTGTTTTAATACATAGGTATTTCTTTTTTTAATAATTTATCATTTGGTATCAACCCGAAATAGAAATAAATTCAATTTTGACGTTCTCTGCGTCTGATATAGAGTATTGCTCCTTGTCAAGACAGAGGAGTTCATATCTGTCTCGTTCAGATGACACCAGATAGTAGCACTGGAAGCCAATGATGGCTCTTCTATTTTATAGAAACAGAGACTTAGCTGAAGTCTAGACTTGGTGTGTTAACCTTAGAGGTATTGATTTAGATTAGGAACTTGAGGAACTTCTACATATTTCTCGTGTCTCTCTTGCCAATAATGAACACGCTGGTATAACTCACTTCCTTTGGTTGGCAGAAGTCTCGGAAAGAGATTCTACAATAACGACTTAAGTATGGTTTTTTAAGAATATTAAATTTATAACAGATGCATAATTACAAAGCATTTTAGCCTCCCTTCTAATGTATATCGTTTACGTATAGGAGAAACTACAAAACCAGCATATTTATGAAATGCTTACAAGCAAGTTCAAATGAGCAACTACGGGTCTATTACACATGTTATTATAAGTTATTCATAAACTTACCAGCATTAAGCCTTCGACACACAATTCACTGAGAAATTTTCTCAGCAAAATGTAATTTTATATTTTATGCATGCAATTGCTTGAGTAAGTTTCTTTCAACAGTTATCTGCAAATATTTAGCATTTATAGCACTTGATGCTATAAAGATAATTCAATTTTCTGTTCCCGAGATTGAATTTGAGTGTGACGTTTACAGATGATGAAATGCAAAAAGGTAGAGAATTGATTCAAATTCTCAATTTATTTAAACATCATTGGTCTCATTTTATTTGAGTCACATTGTGTATTGCGCAATTATTGATTTTCAGATATGCCAAGTCTATTATTAAGATGGAAGTTGGTCTTAGATTTACATCACGTCCATAATAACAAAATTGCAAAAAGACAATTTTAAACAAGTGACGCATGTGCAGTTTATTATTTGATTCTTATAAAACATATTTTATTACGAATACTGTGTTACTTTTATGATTTAAATACATCTTTTTAATTTTTGAAAGTTTTGTTGCGTTAACCCAAGCAACTGCTAACACTATTTTCTTGGAAAGACATTTGTTTACCTCTTTATCGTTAGTGCTTATAAATAGAGCTTATAAATAAAGTATTTGCTAAAAATGCGATATTGAAAAAACGAAGTTGTACCTAAACGAATCGAAACTGTTACATTTCATGTTTCTGTATTTTAAAATTATTTATTAACAGTTAAAAATTTGTATTAAAAAAAAGGCTTTCAGTAAAATAAAATGATTTTTATTGATATCCTTAGAAAAATTTTAAACTAGAAAAATCAAATAGAAGAAAAAGAATAGCCGTATCCTTAAACTACAATCTATATAAAATGCTCTATTCAAGCTGAGAGCTTTTAATATTATTTATAATATTTTAAATAGAAAATAGATATATACTCTACAAATCTTGAAAATAATTTTTTTAAATGTTTAAGAATTGCTGTTGTAATATATTGTATCTATTAAAAGCATTCATACATTCTAATTTATTATAATATTGATATATAAGTAAATCCAATGTAACTCATACAAACATTTTAATTTTTTTATTCATTATTCAATTGATTTGTAAAACATGTAAACAATAATCAAAACACTAACTAAGAATAGTGAAACAGTTCCCTGTTTTAAGTTATACAAATCTAATCATTGAAAAATTATCAACAATACGAGATGTTTAAGTGCTTTTTGATTCTAGCGATGTTAGTGCCATTTTAACTGTAGTAAAGGAATGAAAGGAAATTCTAGTCGTGGTAAGTTTAATGCTTTCACTTTTTATTATTGGGAATTCTTATGTTCAAGGAATTGTGTTGTGTGACAGATGATGAGTTACTGAAAACGTTGCGGATAAAATAAAGAGTAAAGTACTAAAACCGGCATGCGTATTCAAATAATCCAATAAAATTATATATTTGATTATTTTAATTTCAATCTAACAAAATCGTGAGACTTTAGTTTATATTTTCTTTAATTTTCATTTGGGAAAATTCATTGTAATAGATATTAAATGATGAGGCTGAAATCAAAATTAATATTGACTACATAGTAAATAGTTTTGATTCCATACACGTAAGATTTCACTTGTTACATGCGAAAACAGTGTTCATAAATTTGCTCTAAACTAAACTCACACATTTTTCCGCTCATGAAGCTCCATTATTTTATTTCACAATAGGTTATATTTAAAAACTATCATTAAAATATTAAAAATTCAATTCATTTATAAGAATTATTTCTAAGCATTAGGCCTTTATTTGTAAAAAGTATGTTTGTATTATTAGTATTTGTATTTGTAAATGTATATTGTACTTTATTTATATAATACTGAACTTATATGAGTATTTTAACAATAAAAATTAAAATTCACTTTATAATAATGATATTTATAACATGTATGTTGCATATTACAATAATTTTAGTTTTCAATGTATACATTCAATAACATTGAAAATAGTGAACAAAGAATGAAGCTTTAGATTGAAATGACATATAGTACACATAATGATACAGATGTGGGATTCACTTGATCCCAAAATCAAGACCATTAAGCAAATATAGTGTTTTGAATATTATGATACTGTTATATATATAAAAACACA